>QGMI01000550.1:0-25928 GCA_007821535.1 Lachnellula occidentalis
CTATATTAATGCGGTCAAGTCTAGAATAGCCTTAAAGGATCTCTAAAAAGCAACCTTAAAGGAGGAGTTATTAATATAGCATTTTATAACTAGAGCTATATATTCTAACGTCTCTAGATTAACTACTAATAAGCCTATAACTTAATATAGGTACTACGGGAAGCTATACTATAATGAAGCTAAATGCGTAGTAAAATACTCCTACCTAAAGGTAGTACTAGATAAACGCCTAAAAGATAAGAAGGAATGCTAAAAAAAGGTTACTACCTTAAAAGTCAAGTATAATACTACCTTAGCTAATAGGTAGGAGGAGAGATTATATAGTATACTTATAATTTGCAGGTATACCTTTATATTTAAACTAGTATTCGAAATTAATAAATAGCAACTATAGTAGCTTAAACTCTTATCTAGCGCCTAGATCAAACTTAACTAGAAGTATAGACTTCCTTGCTTAAAGCTAGCTACTAACCTATAGGCTAGGTAATACCTAGAATGGCTATAGGAGCAAATCTACGCTTAAGCTAAGATGATATCTATCTTCCTTCTATCTATCTTATTAAATGTCCTTCTTATCTTTCTCTCTCTCCTACTATTTATTTAGGACCTACGAAATAGCCTCTTATAATACCTACTAGAAATGGTATTCTTTATACTATTATCTACCCTCTTATCAACTTTCTTAAGAAAACCTAAACTATAGTAGCTATTACATCTTGCTTTCTTTAGTAAATCTCTATATATCTTAGATAATACTAAAACTACTCTTATAAGTTAGATACTAACCTTACTTGAAAATGCGTTTATCTTAGATAGTAGATATACCTAGTATATATTTTATAAATAAGAATTCTTTAAGTTAATTAAACCCCTTAACCCTAGCAAGATTAGTATAGTTATAGGTATTAGAAGATATACTTTAAAACTATATAGAAAAGGTACTATAATACTACTAGTCTAGATAAAAGATAGTACTATAGGATAGCTTTAAATCTATGATATTATTTATTATCCTAAACTTAGGGCAAATCTCCTCTCTTGTCTAAGTTTTATTTAAAGTAAAATAAGGGTTTACCTAGAAGATAATAGTACTAGCCTTACGATTCGCGGAAAGAAGCTAGTAATATTTACTAGATCGATCTATTAAGACCTTTTCTATCTAGATATTAATGCTAAATTGCTAAAAACCTATATTAATCTCCTAGGATATATTAACTAGACTTGGGACTTATATTAAAAATAATAAGTATATATAGTATAAATCTAAAAACCTTTCAACGTTCTATAAACCAACTACTAAAATAGGTCCTAGTATTAAGCATTAGTAGCATTTGCTATTAAGGAAGTATATACGATTTGGTATAAGAGATTTAGGTACCTTAGCGAGGATAATTTAGAAAAACTTTAAAAAATGACTAATAGACTTAACCTTAAGGTACTACTAGTACTATGTACCTACGAGGCCTACTTAAAAGGATAAATGACTAAGGCTTCTTATAAGGGACATATCAACCTAAGTAGATATCTAGATAAGTTGATTCATATAGATACTATTAGCCTAATAAGACTAGTATAAGATAGCTCTCTCTACTTCATCTACTTTTACTATAATAAGACTAAAGAGGTTGAAATCTATATAATGTAGACTAAATTAGAAGCTCTAGGCAAGTTTAAACTCTTCTAAGCATCTTGCTATAAATGAATTATGAGGCTCTAGATAGATAATAGTAGGGAATATATTTCTAAGGCTTTTCAGCTTTATCTTATAAAGATAGGAGTCTATTTTGAACTATTAGTATTATATAACCTTTAGATAAATAGTACTATAGAGAGAATTGGAAAAACCTTCTAGATAATCGTAGAAACCTTAATAAAGAGCTCTAAATTCGACCTTTCCTAGTAGCTTAAGCTATTATAAATAGTAGTATACTTCTATATGCGAAGACTATATAGTGCGCTTAACATAACGCCATTTAAAGCTATATATCTCTATAAACCATTTGTCTACTATCTTAAAATCATTAGCTTTCTAGTATAGTTTATTAATAGAAAATAGACTAAAACTAAGCCTTAGGAAAATCAAGTTACTAAAGGAAGGCTAATTAGCTATAAAGGTAATCATATTTACTAAATACTTATAGATAATAGACAGATTTAAAAAGCTTATAGCGTCTATATTATTAAAAAAGTACTAGTATCCGTAAAACCTGAAATCTTCAAGACAAACCTTAGGCTAGAAAGGCACTCTAACTAAATATCCGTCCTAGGCTCAGCTAATATAAAACGCCTAGTACCTATATTACTAGTAAAACTACCTGTATAGAAAGTCCTACGAATCATAAAGATCCTAGATAATAGTAAGGAGGAGCTAGTAGGCATTTTAAACATCTTATTATAAGATATATAGTAGTTAAAACTACTAAAGCCTAAATTGGTAGTAGTAATATACTTAGTCTTAAATATCTACCCTAGCTGAGAATATCTTTATATACTAGACGATAACTTCCTAAGCACTATATCCCTTAGTATATATACACCTATAATATCCTCTAGTATACCTATATCCTAAACTCTAGTTAAGGAACGACTTACTAGGCATCCTAAATTCTACTATCTAGACCTTGACTTACTAGATCTAATCTTGCTATTTGCTTTCTTATTAAAAGAAAACGTAAACACTTTAAATAAAACTAATAAAAAACTAAATATACTACTCTATCTTATAGCTAAATATATACTCGCTAAGGCTAATTCAACTAAGCCCTTTAAACTATAGTACTATAAGGAAGTAATAGTAGATCCTAAGTATGATAAGTAAATAGAAGCTATAAAGGATAAGCATAAATCTCTACTAGAGAACTATACCTAGGACCTAGTAGAACGACCTATATACTAGTAAGTCCTTTCTAGAAGATAGGTCTATAAGTATAAGTAGGGACCCTAGGGTACTATCGTCTACTATAAAGCCTGCTAGGTAATCTATAGCAATTAATAAAAGGAGGGCATTAACTATACTAAAACCTTTACTATAGTAGTTAAACTAATAAGCTACTAGCTTATCTTTGCGGTAGTATTAGCTCTTGACTAGGAAATTAACTAAATGGACGTTAAAACCGCCTTTCTTTATAAGGTAGTAGAAGAAACTATATATATAGAATAACTAACTAGCTTAGATAACGGCTTAACTAAGGTATATAAACTAAACTAAGCATTATACGGCCTGAAATAAGTACTAAGGGTATAGTATTAAACTCTAGCGATATTCCTAGAAAGTATAGGTTTTAAAGCGTTAGATACTAATATAAGTATATTCTATAAATATAGGGTTATTATTATAGTCTACATAGATGACCTTCTTATTACTAGAAAGGACTATGCGGAAATTAATACTATTAAAGTAGTACTAAATAAACGCTTTTAGATAAGCGATCTAGGTCTAGTTAGATACTACCTAGGGATGACTATTACTTGAGACTAGTAAAATCAAGTCCTACGACTTAGCTAGAAAGCTTACCTATCTAAGGTCCTTTATAACTTTAGAATAAGTAACTATAAGCCTGTAGTTACTCTTATAGATACTAGTAGTACTAACCTAATAGTAGACCTAGTATATTAAGCCTCTACGAAAGATATTAAAGAATACTAATAGATAATCGGCTCGCTCATATACGCTATACTAGGTACTTAACTAGATATTGCCTTTATAGTATCTATAGTTAGTAGGTTTACCTTAAATCCGGCTCCTACCTATATTACTATAGCTAAAAGGATCCTATAGTACTTATAAGGTACGCTTAACTATAAACTTACATTCTAAGGGGACCTAGAATTACTTACTAGGTACTCTAATACTAATTAGGCCGGCTATAAGAACATTAGGAGATTAACTAGTAGGTTCATTTTTAACGTTAGTAGTAGAGCTATTAGTTAGTCATCTAAGAGATAACTTATAATCTCCTTCTCCTCTTATAAATCTAAACTTAGGGCCTAAATAGAATCTATAAAGGAAGTAGTATAGCTAAAGAAGTTTCTCTCTTAAATCTTGTATAAACCTGAGGTAGTAGTAGTAATATACTATAATAACTAAGGTACTATCGCCCTAGCGAAGGAAACTTAATTTTATACTTAGATGAAATATATTAATATGAAATAAAAATAGGTTTAAGAGGTAGTAGCTAGTAATCATATGATCCTAGAGTACATTCCTACGGCTAAACAAGTAGTAGATAGACTAATAAAGCCACTCTTAAGAGACAAGTTTAAATTCTACTATATAGCAATTAGGATTGAAAAAGTTATATGACTAAGGATATAAAAAGTTAGTTTCTTTATTAAAGTCAATTAGGCATAAACTTTAATATATAGAATAGTTATATCTTTACCTTAGTTATATTATATTTAAATTGCAATAAAACGTAGTATATACTTATAAAGTTATTAGATAAGAAAGTTATATATATAGGTAGGTATAGGGTAAAGCAGGTATACCTGATACTAAAAAAGACGAAGGGGCGGCCTATGCCTCATATATGCTAAGTATACACGACCTATTTTAAGCTTCTTTATAGTACTAAGACTTCTATTATTCTTAAACATTTTTTAAACTACTAAATCCTCTATAAAGACTTATTTCTTCTAACGTTTACTATAGTAGCAGACTACTAATAGGCCGTCAGCCTTATATTTGCTAAATAAGAAGCAATTAATCTACTAAACCTCTATATGCTTAATATTAAAGTACTTGATAGTAGATCGATAGTAGTTAAAATTTAGACTATAGCCTAGCTCTTTTATAAATCTAAAGAATATTTTATTAACTTAGAATCTAAAGATAAGGTCTACTATAAATGATACCTAGAATCATTATAGCTCTTAATCTATATCCTTATTAGTTATACTAATAGCTATAAGAAGATAGGTTAGGCTTTTAATAATTTTAGCAACTTTAAAACTTTTAAAAGATTCTTTAACTTTAAACCCTTTACCTGATATATAAAAGGTAAAGGTCTAGCAAAACTAAGGAACGTAGCACGTATTAGTATCTTTTATATAAAAACGGTAAATTAGGTTAGAATAGGTAATACTTAGAAAGATACTAACTAGTATATCTAGGTAGTAATAATCGCTAAAATAGAACTAAGGTCTAGCGAAATCTAGATCTACAACTATAATACCTATACTAAGCACCTTAATACTAAAGAAATTAACTAGTATAATCTTAGTATTAGTATATAGTATAAGTTTATTAACTTTTACAAGATAGATTAAAAGATAAACTTTTCTTAAGCTTAGATCGCTAGCGATTCTATTAGTAACCCTAATAGCACTTATCTTATCTAAATATTTAAATAGCTTTTGAATATCCTATTATTAAAATACTAGATAATATAGCTATAGTCTCAAACTAGGTTCTAATAATATAGGTTCGTCCTACTTATTCTCTCCTAGGCTAGATACTCTATTGCTAGCCCCTCTAGCAATAGACACGCCTTGCCTAATAATTACTAAGCTCTATAGTCCTACTTAAATTCACAGGCCGACTTACTAGCTAGGTCTATCATATTAGGCTTAGCATTATGATCCTATTCTCTAGCTAAATCTCTTTCCTATATGCCTTCCTACTTAGTATTACTAGCTATTAGAACGTCACGTTAACCTAGTAGGCTATACGACTCTTAAACTCAGGCTGATATATTAACTTATATAGTAGATAGGCATTTTAAAATAGAGGAGGTTCTAGAGATAGATAATAAGGCAACTATATAGCTGCTTGACTAGATAGATACTATAATACTAATAGATCTAGTACTATTATAAATAGATGATATAGAGGTCTTTAACCTTATATCAGCCTTACTAATAGGCTCCTATACTAGGTCTCTACCCTAGCCTAGTATACTAGCTGTAGGAGTCTTAAAGGAGGAGGTTAGAGAAGGGAGTAATGTATTAGCTAGAATAGTACTACTATCTAGACTAAAGACGCCTCTACTAAAGAAAAAGGGTAAGAAGCTAGCAAAAAAGCTAAAGAAAAGGTTGCCTAGGTTTTAAGGGCATTATACTTAAATCTTTCTCCTTAATTTGTGATTCTTACTTATTTCTTATTTTATTTTATAGACTGCTTAGTTAGTAGGAGTTCTTATCTACTTTATATTTGCTAAGACCTAGTTTCATCTAGCTTCTAGATTATGCTTAAGAAATGGTTGTATCTATTATCTCTATTCTTGTATAGGCTCTCTAGTTTCATATAGTTCCCTCTAGTTAACCTTAAGCAGGAGTATTAAAAGTGATCAGCTGATAGTAATCACGTGTAAGGCTAACTAGCTGTAGTACTACTTGTATATAAGAGAGAGCTTTCCCTTCTAGAAAGATCAAGTAATTAAGCAACTTACTAAACATACTTTACTTGCTCTACTTACACTTTTACTTAGTTATATCATGTGACCTACTTTACCCCTACGCTAAAGTAACCATTCAACATGTACTGCATTATATAGACAATATAGCTAATAGCTACTATAGAGCATAAAAGTAGCATAAAAGTAGCATAACTAAGCATAAATCTAGCATAAGTTGTTATACCTAGCATAAATTATAGTGGGGGACTATAAAAATGGGGGTCCTAGGAGTCAATTTATTCCTAAAAATCTTATTTTCTAGGCCTATCAGGCTAGAAATGATAAGCCCTACAATATAGTAATATATTGCTAATATGAGACCCTATATTATATTGTACTATATTAGGAGCAATATGAGAAGTGTCATATTATATTAGTCTAATACAGGATCTACTATATTATACTAGTATAGTACGTAATATAGTACTATATTGGTGTACTATTTACCACACTGATTATAATCTGGTTTGGGGAACTACTAAGGTATAAAGATGAAGGTATAGGTTGGACGCTGTACCTAAAAGTAGAAGGAGGTAACTCTATTTAGCATAAGTCTAGTCGAGCAAAATCTGGGGTAATCTAGACGACCTTTCAGGGGTAAAAGTGGATCCAGTCTATTCTACCCCCTCATTACTTGGTACTACACTCCACATTTCAAACCCTCTCAAATTATAAGATATGATTCTACGTCTCATCCACCTCTTTCTAACCTCAACCGTGATTCAGGACGAAAAACAGACCCACGCCTGTTCAAGTCACCCCGAAGCGTACTAGACAAGAGACTATCAACCATGGTCGATCACGTGAGATGAGTTGAAGCTCCTACACGTATGAAGTTGAGATACTAGTAGCTACAGGCTTGATATCGGTGTAGTCGTGCACAGCGGTCTGACTAACCAATTCTAGGCCTAGAAAGCCTTGTATTGAGGCATCGGGCATGTTGGGTGCTAAGTATCAGGTTTAGGGACTGCTGCTACTATAGCGAATGGCGAATTCGCAAAAGGGGGCAGGGGTATGGTAGGACATATCTCTTCGCGTGAATTTGACAAGATGCACGACAAATATCATCCAGCAGCTGAGCGCGGGCTTCATTTCAAGAAATAATACATTTCTATATTCGAGATTAATAATTACAGTGCGGTTATACTCAGTACTAAGTCCCCTTTTTGACAGCAGAAGAAGATTCGTCCCGTCGTCTCTATAGAGTAAGCATCTCTCTGTGTACAGCTCACAACCCACTATCAATCTGATCCACGATAGTCCCTTTAGACCACGACGCCCAATCCCTACACGTCTGCGCCAACACCATCGGAATCGGCGCATCCTTTGCGATATCCGCCGGCCTCTCTAATATATTCGCGTACAAACCTCCAGATACGTGCCAGGCGATATGGCAATGGAAAGGCCACACGCCTGGGTTATCAGCGTCGAACTGCATCACCATGTGTCCGCCGTTTCGTACCAGCTGCACGTCGCGCCGTTGCGGGTTGCTGCCGCCCGTGGTGGAAACGCCGTCCCAGTCTCCGGGGCCTTCGTGGATGACTTGCATGTTGTGGCCGTGGAGATGCATGGGGTGGGCGGCTGGTCCGGGATTGTTGACTACGATGCGGATGGTGGTGTTGCTGCCGTAGTTCTGGACGTTCCATTCGTCGGGGTAGGTGAAGTTGCCCTCGTTTGCCAGGAGTAGGATCGGGTGGTTGTAGTCTGCGCGGAAACTCTCGGCGCCTAGTTTCCAGAGGAAGTGGCCCGTGTCGTTGATGAAGAAATTTATCTCTAGGGTCTGGGTGACTGATGGGGTGGACGGGGCTAGGGGGTAGTAGGGGACTGTGAGCGAGAGGTCGTCATTTGCGCAAGTACCTGGATCGGGGACATCCCATGCGGCTGAGGTTGGTGCTTTGTTGGTGTCGGCTCTGTCGTAGTAAATTGCGGCAAGGGCAGCTGGTTGAGTAGTGATTGCGCATATCGTAGACAAGTTAGAGCGCATCCAAAAGGCTGAATTCGATTTGCCTGCATTCGCGGTAACCAGAACATCGGATCGTTGGCCAATGCCGAGAGTTACAACGTTCGTGGTGTACGGTTTCTGGAATTAGGTTAGTTGGCGTGCTTTTCTGGAAGGTATAACTAACAATTGGGACGAAATCGTTCGCGATGACTGTCATGTTGTGCCCGTCAATACTGAATCGCTGGAGACCTTCTCCACCAAGGTTCATCAAGCGAAGACGATGAGTCTTCCCAGTGGTAAACTTGAATTTCGAAATCCCGGCATTGCTGTTGCATGGCGTGATGCCACCAGCCGCAACAGTAGAACAGTTGAAGTTCATCTTTCCGTTGATCAAATTGTTGTCTGATGCTGGAGCGGGATTGAAATTTGCTTCGCTTGTAGAGGCCATGACTCCTTGAACAAGTTTGAAGTATTCTGTATGATAGTAGTCTGAAAGCATGACTGGACCGAGATCGATATCATAGGGAGCATTTGATGGACCGTGTATGATCATTGGACCAAAAAGACCGCCTGTAGATGTCAGCTCCAGGCACTTCGATCGGTTGTTTGGGACGTACCGGCAAATTGAGCAGAATAATGCGAGTGGTACCATGATGATCCGTAGAGATCCGCTTTGAATGAATATGTGAAGGACGACCCAGGAGCAATAGGACATTGCTGCACTGCAGGCACACCATCAAACCATGGACTTCCCTTCTGCAGAAGACCATGCCAATGCAACGCCGTACCCTCCTCAGGTCCAACAATGCGGTTATGCACTGTAATTATGAAAGTGTCGCCCCAGTTTGCCTCGAGCATAGGTCCAGGAAATTGGCCATTGACCAATAGTACATCTTTCATATAGCCATCTGGGGCTATTTGGCCACGCTTGATAGTAAAATCGTATGCTCGGATGACGCCGGTGTTTGGGGCACTGGTATAGGGATTATCATGCTTTGCCGTCAAAGGACCCCAAGGGAATCCCAATGGCAGCGGATTATTGGTGAGAAACTGGGGCAGGAGTGGGTTATTGAGCGTGCCCCATGTAGATGCACTGCGAGAGTTTAGTGACTATTCTGAGATTGGCGATCTGCTGATTGGAAAGGGAAGGAAAATCCATGAAAGTTAATTGTTATTATTACAAAAAGGAAATTACATACCCATTCGTCTGCTGTTGCGATAAAGAGGCCACAATACCAAGCGCACCACCTAAAATGTGACCAATGAAAGACATATCAATAATTAATATACTATGCTTGAAACGAGTGTAAAAGAAGCAATGTTAAAAAGGATGCCGAGAAATTGGGAAGAATGAGAAGGTTTATTTCTTATATACAAAACAAACTTATGGATTGGCTCACTGAGCTTGGCCAAGCCACAACTGCATCTGCTAACCATAATTATCAATAGAAAGTATTTATAACAAAAGGTCCGTGAGGTAGTCACTGTAGATACTAGGTAGTAGGTACTCGACCACCAGGTGACAAGATAGAGACATGACAAGGCCCCCCCGGACTTGGTCAAAGCGTGTTTGCAAAGACAGTGACAGCGTAGACAGGGGCACCACGAGTGTGAAGAGTTGCGGGCGGCATGTGAACAAACCTAATTCTAAATGTGTACTAGGCGTTTAGACTAACAAACGCGACAAGTCTGGCTATCTGAAAATGTCCACATCAAAAGTCCATTTCAGGTCTTGTAAATCTAAGTTGTAGAAAAACAATATGCTATTCCGATCGCTCTGTCGGAGAAATAATGTCTTTTCTCGCCCAATTGCATCTCGTATTTTGCGTTTCAATATTAGGCAAGTGCTTTATTAGAGTTCCAACTTGACCTTCCTCTCTCTTTGTACAACCTTAATTTTACTGCGAGAGAATAACGTTTTCTTGGTGGAGCGGCTCAACCCGATTATTGTCGCAAACAATGTCTGAGGCTTTTCTAGTGTAGTTGAGGTGGCACGGATCGGGTTGATCCTCGAGCTAGATGGCCCAATCTGGCACTGGAAAGCGGGTGGACTACGGCTGATAGACTAAAAGCCGGCAAACAGTCTCGATTTGTTTCAGCCTCATCCGTGCCACTCGTACTCTTGAAGCTCCGAAGTCTGTTCTTTCAAGGGTACCCTAGCTTTCTTTCAAAAGGCCACTCGGTCGCACGTCCTCTAAGATATGAGAGGAAGAAGATGGCTTAGGAAAAACGACAGACTTGTTTGGTGAACAACACGAGTACGGAGTACCAACAATACTAAGTGCCAGGATTATGCTAGTGATAAATTGGCGTCGCTTGATCACATCCACGAGGCTTCTTTATACTTCAACTGGCAGCGACTCTTTGGGGAGAAGACCGTAAAGCACTATAGGAGCTAAACAGAAACGCTCAAGTCGGAGATTTGTCGTAAGACTCTTCTTTAAGTGCAAGAAACAAAGCTCAGATTCCGTACAGTACAGGTAAAAATTTTAACAAGCAGAGAATTTAAGTGCATGAGATCTTCTGTCGTGCTTAGCCAACCGGTTCGGATCTGGGAGACTTGTGGCTTGCCGGCCAAATGAGACATTTCCACGAGGATTCTCTTGACTTGCAGAAACGATTCGAGCAGAGTTTTGTATACGAGGCGGGGGAACAAGAGAAGGGACATCCCCCGTTGCTACAAAGTTCATTGTAACTGTTGATCTCGTATTTCCAAGATACGCTGATGTAGTTTCCTTTGATACCCACTCTTGTGCGTCGTACCTGGCGTTGCCCCGCAAAGTGAAAAGATAATGGCGGGGCTCAAAGTCTGTGAAGTCCTAGCACGTTTGGAAATGTGGCTATTCTCACAGGATCGACCATCTGCATCCAGGATCTTGCTTCGCAGTTTGGACTTCCCGCGAGAATACGAATTCCATTATCTATGTGTTTTTATGCATAAAAGACGGGAGGATATTGGTGACGTGCATAAGTGCCTTTCCATGTTCCGAAAACTTGTCTGATGTGAGCCGGTCTGTAAAAGATTCCCTGCTAGATCTCTAGGCTGTTGATGAATACAGGAAAGAATGACAAAATAGTAGGCTAATTACTGGAACATGCAACTTGCATGGCAGCTTTTGGCCGAAATAGGTAATGCATAAAGAGGTTATCGATGCTGTGCATAAGTGCCCTCGTTCCTGCAGAAGACTTGCCTGCTGTCACAGCTTGCGCTGCAGCTATGGTGTTTGAGATGCTGATGAATAAACGGTAGGTCTCAGGGCTCGGCTATCAAATATGCAACTTGCAATAAAGCCTCTGGACGTAAGTAGTGGCAAGCGACCAATATGGCCCTGGAAACAACACAACGAAGGAACAGTACAGTCCACTTGGACATGACAATGTTCTTGACATCCACTGCATCGCTTTCCCTACTATGTAACTGTGCTACGTGCGCAGGGTATTCCAACCTAGAAATCGGAACGAGGATAATGGTGTCTTGGGTATTGTTCTGATATTGTGGTGATATTGTGGTGATACAAGGCGAGTTTGCTGAAGCCTCTCCGGGCTCCTATCTCCATGCCTGTTATGTACATTGAACGACTTTTGTATTGGAAGCTTTCTTCCACGTCCCTCATTTCCCTTTCCCCATCCCCGCTCGTTTGTTACTTTGGCATTATTCGTCCTTCGATTGATTATATGAATGGCGTGGCATAATTAAAGGGCGGCGCTTTGATTGAAGATAAGCATCCATGGCTTGTTGCGAAACGGAATCTGTTCGGATAGTACTTCCTATGGCCATGAAGAAACTGAAGCTTGTTAACAGAATCCAAGCCAGACTAGCAGAATCCAAGATATTACCCAAATGTAGCCCCAGAACCAACCATGTATTGTCCAAGTGATCGCATAACCCCGTTTGGTCCGGCACCGTATCTCATGATATTGACAGAGCCTGTACAGCTATTAGAACCGGGACTTGGCCTCTGAGCGCGCCAGCATACCAAATATAAAGCCAATGATGACCCCAACAGCTGTATGCTTGTATTAGCATAACAGACAAGAAGACAGAGCGCAAGGCAAGGCTTACTGCTACCCATCATGGCGCCCATCTTGACTATTGGGGCTGGTCAGTAGATGATCTCTCTTCTTACAAGTCAGGACATACAACATACACTTGTCGAAGTTGGATCCGCCCATCGGTTTACCAGCAGGAACCGGCATATTGAGGGAGACTTGAACGTGGTAGGTAGAATGTTTGTCTGGCCTTGGTGCAGACTTGAAGCTATTCTCTTCGTTGGTTGCGTTACTTTGCTTGCTTGCCTTGGCTCCGCTTCTTTCTTTCGTTCCCGAAATCCACGGGCGGCAATATCAATCCTATGCCGACCACACGGACCACCTTCTCCAGATCAGACAGGCAGGGCCAGTCACATGACTATACATTCACGGCAGTAAAATAGGATCTGGACAAGACCAAAATCTTGGGACAGTCAACGTCTCCATACTCCCCGTATCTACTGCTGGCTTTATTCATATCCACGCCTTGCACTTCGTCTCACGTGGTCGTGCGCGCGTGCCTCCTCTCCTTTACCAAGAAAGTATCCGAGCGTTGTTTGTGATTCGCTTGCGTGAGATTCCGATCTTGAAGGACCTCCAAAGTTTCCATCCTGGCAACGGTTCAGACCACCCACCAAGGGATTACCTCCTCCACCACCATCTACCCCTCCACTAGCACTGCACCTGGCCCATGTGAGTATCTTCAATCTTCTCCCCGATAGATTCTCCCTTTTGCGACGACTCTAGCAGCCTCTTGGCGCTTGTTCTGGCTCTGCATCCCCCTCGTTCGTGACGATTCAACTGCACGGGCAACGGCTGACAATCTGCAACAGAACAGCCTACTAGATCCTACATACCTCATCCCGATCATATCTACCAGTAGAGATAGCACTCTGGAGTATAGCTCATACAGTGGGAGCTTGGAGCAAAGCGCTATCTGCTGGTGTGTCGAGGTGTCGGGGGAGGTCACGAATCAACACCTTTCAATCATCATCACCCACAGCTTCATCAATATATCCTGCAACACTTAGCTAGAAGCCTCGAAAACCTCACAGATGACGGCGGTTGCGAGTCCACCGAGTTTTCAACAAAATAACAGGTCACAATGGGGTGCTAATGTCGGACAAGGAGGTCTCAATTCCATGAACGCCGACGAAGTCGCCCGAATGTTTATGCCACGCAAGAGCGCTCAGCGCACCAACTCTTCCTCCTCGATAGCCTCAAGCTCCTCTACTTCCTCTACCTCATCCAGTACCTCATCCAGCTCTACCATCACTCAGCCCTCGCCCCAGACCAATGGCGTTCCAATGTCACCATCAGGAGACCTCGGTTCCTTCGCGCGAAAAAAGCCCCCAAGGACAGGACCGTGGCCAACAGGCAAAGCAGAAGCAGTATCTGGGGTCTCTACCGCACGCCCACAGTCCGTATTAGCGACAAATGGATCATCTGCAGCATCTTCGATGCCTTCCATACACCAACCTTCACCTATTGTCCCATCTCAGCACCTTTTACAAAGTCCCACACAACAAAATAATGGGAGCCGGCCACCTGCACAGCCAGTCGGGGAGGGCAATCCAGTGCTGTATTTGCTGTCCATGAATGGGACGTTTGAACGGAAAACAATATCGGTCCCCTACTACCCGGATAGTCTAAGGATAGGGCGCCAGACGAACGCAAAGACGGTACCGACACCTGCCAACGGATATTTCGACTCAAAAGTCTTGTCAAGACAACACGCCGAAATATGGGCAGACAAGAACAACGGGAAAATATATATTCGCGACGTGAAGTCTTCCAACGGCACGTTTGTGAACGGGACTCGATTATCAGCGGAGAATCGTGACTCGGAGCCGCACGAGCTGCAAACGCAAGACCACTTGGAACTGGGAATTGATATCGTTAGCGAAGACCAAAAGACTGTGGTGCATCACAAGGTTGCGGCGAAAGTAGAGCACGCTGGTTTCCTCGGCTCAACAAGCAATGTTTTGGACATGAACTTCAGCGATTTAGATCCAGCGAACGGTGCAATGATGATGCCATCTCAAGGCTCGATGCAGATGAGAGGAAGGTCAGGCAGTCAAGGATCTGTAGGGAGTAATGGACGAATGGGCCCCCCTGCCAGTGCTGCTGGAAGTTCAACCAGTCAAATGAGTGTCATGGGTCATCAACGGCCCATGAACTTTTGGTTGACACCAGTGACGACGGAGCAAATCGTGAAGAGACTTACTGTAAGCATTGCAATTCATCTTAGAGATGCAGCATCTAACTATTTCTACAGCACGAAATGAGGATAGCTCGTTTACAAACCATTGACCTTGGCCGGGCAGATAATTTCTTAGGTTCGATGGTTACCAAGGATGATTTGAAGGAGAATGAGAGAGTACCAATCATTGATGCCCCCAAACCCCCCAAATTAATGGGAGTGCCCTACCATTTCGAACGGATACAAAACCTAGATTCTCGGAACCGCCTGCGCCGCCTCCACAACAGCCTCTGCCCGAGAAACCAGATGTTTCCCGTGCAGCTCATTCATTTGAACCATCTTCTCCATCCCTGAAGCGCTCCAATACCGAGCGACCTCGCTCCGGTCCAAACATTTCCCCGGTTCGACAAGAGGCACCCAGCCAAATTATTAAACTGGCTGAGGATTTGGCGAACGCGAGAAAAGAACTGGATACTCAAAATGCTCGAATGCGGGACTTGGAAGAGATGTTACAGAAGGAGAGGCGTGCTCGAGAATTCGCGGAAGAAATTGCGAAGCGATTGGAAATAGATTCCGAAGCGAAAACGAATGGCCACGCGAAGGGTTCCGTCATGGAGGATGCTTTCGAACCCCCATCGGAGACTAAAGACGCTAAGGAAGTTGAGGCCGTCGAGACTGTCGATCCCAAAGCAATTTCAGAGTCTAGCCTGTTACTGGAGAAACGACTCGAAACAATGCTCGTTGATATGCAGGACCTAAGGGAGCAGATGCAGTCGTTTAAGACGCGGGCGGAGACTGCCGAGTTGGAGAGAGACTCGGATAGAAAGACGCTTGCGGAAATGGTGACCAAAATCAGGGCAGATGAGGCCAGCAGAGCCTTGTCGACAGAACATGTCCAATCGCCAAAGGGCGATATTCCACCTCATGAGCTGGCCAATGGCCATCTCGTTGGCCTCCATTCTGCACTCAGCCCGCTTCTGCAGAAAGCTGGTCTAGTAAATGGTAGCGTCGTTGCAGCTGATAGTAAAGATCCAAATCGGACGGCCATCGGCACGTTGAGACCACCAGGGGGCCATGATCCTTTATTGCATCACGCGACACCATACGCCTCAATGATGGGCGTTGTACTTTTGGGAATGGGACTTATGGCGTACTTGAACGGATGGCAACCACCAAAAGTCGATCGGTAGCGACAGAAGGAGAGAAGCTGGTCATCGCGACCATGATATACACATACATACATATCTCTTTTGTTTACGGGGCTGTTTCCTTTGTGTAGTATCTTGCCTTTGGCGTTTTGGGAAGTGCATTGGCAGGTTGCGACTTGTCTACATAGCTTGATTTGGAGGCTTTGTCTTCGCGCTTCTTGTGTCTTTTTTTTAAGTCGTTGAGCTTGTGGCTGCTGCCTTTTTCGGATTCCATGGCGGTGATGATGTGATGAGATGAGATATTAGGGCCGGCGTTCTTGAGGGGAGGAATGGATGGATGAATGAACAATATGATCAATAAAAGAAACATTCGGGTCTTTCAGTTGGCTGTTTCTTATGACATAAAGGCTAATAGTAATCGGTGGTAGGTACTTCACGTGAAACCTAGTCTTCGTGCCCCACTTGCCTCAGACTCAGCTTGGGGCTGTACATACCGACCGAGTAGTCCTTTACATTTTTCACGTTTCGCATGCCTCCTTATTGGTATCGCGAGGTATCACTTTCACACCCGATCTCGTGTTTCGATTTACTATTTAGAAACAGCAATCCTTTTCTTAGTCCTATACGAACCTATACGAAACACCACGCACACAGTAGGTTCCTGAGACTTTGTCCGTACCTGCCTCGACTTCTTTACTGCCTCAGACGTACTCTCTAGCCGAAGCTGAATGGTGTTCGACGTTGATTCATTGTATTCGGTCGCCTAGGAAAATTGATAGCAGTTTCTTTGGTGGGGCAGACAATGGGTATTACTGTTGACTCTTCGCCTGGTAGAATTTATTAGATTATCGCGTTTCGGTATGGCCATTAACATCAGTGAGTCAGCCTCCACGTTCCTGCTGCTATTCAACGATTTATTGGATCGTGATTCAAGTAAGCATTCATTCACAAACTAGGAATATTAATTCTATATCAAGGTCCTCAAACCTTGACATTATAACATTTTTTTCTTGCACATGCACAACTGAAAAAGATGACGAAGATCAGTATGCCTTCCACACCAACCCCCACAACTCTTTCCAGGTCGAGTGCCACACCTGTGTCTCAACCCACATCTCACGCCAGCTCCTCAAGGTTCGATGAAGTTGCATGGTTCAACAAATGGAACGGCTGCGAAGCCCGTCTCCGCCATTGCCATCAAGCGCTACATGAGATATTCAACGCTGGTGACACCTACTGGAAATCCCTCGACGAGCGAGTGCGCAAGGCAGCTTCGCAGAACAGTAATGGTCTTGACTCCGCTACCCTAGTCAAGTTCGACAAGACTGTCCGCGCACGGAAGAGATATCTGCAGAACCCTGCTGAATTCCTTGCTGGGTATCTTGATTTCGACGAGGTGTATGCTGATGCGAGGTTCTTGAAAGATGTTGTTAAAAGCTTGATCTTTGGTGTACCGAAAGGGGATACTGGTTCGGCGTCTAAAGCAAAGGCTTCCGTCATGCCAAACCTCGACTCGACATCCACAACGAAAGCACAACCCTCATCGTCGACTTCTGCGAAAGGATTGGGCTCTTCGATGCCAAAGCTGGATTCAAGCCGCATGCCTTCCCAACCATCATTACCCATCACAAGGACAACCTCGAGCCTCAGCACTCCGCGTCAAGTAGCAAGTTTAATGCCACACCTGGATTTAAGCCGCGTGCCTGCTCGTGCCACCAGATCAGGATTCTTACCCGTCCACGAATCCCAAGAGGTTTTCCCAGATGGAAGCGGGATGCGAAGAATGACCCACGAGATGCGAATTCTGCCACCTACTACTGGTCCTGACGGAGTCATCACTTATGGGCGCCAGGAAAGGATTCATGCTCAGCAGATCCACTACAGGGAAGAGGTGGTGCATCAGCGATTTGTGATCCAAGGGCCTACTCGATACATTGAGCTTCCTCCACTAACAAGGAGATCTCCGCCAGGAGCTGGTGGTTATCCGGGTGATGTGGGAGGGGGTCGTTGAATGTGATGGCCAAGGGCTGGAGTTAATACCTCTAGTGGTGTGCAAGAGGCGCATTTGATGCCTGGCGTCGTGGACGATTGCTAGATTCAACTCCGTGCAGCATGTAATATAATGCCTGATATTTTTTGACAATAAATCCACTCGAGATTGTGATAACCCAAACCGTGATCATGCTTACCACCCTCTTACTTTGAGTTCCAATGTGTCTTCGCAAGTCAGTAGATACGCAAAACAGCAGACTGTGGCTCCGACGTCACAGAATGTTTGACGGACTAATTACACATCTTAGCCACCAACAACAGTAAAAGCGCAAAGAAGCTACAAGTGACTTTTGCAGTCTGGTCTGCAATATACGAGAACTTCTCCTGAAAGCTTTAAGTTAACTTCATGACGGTCACGTGACACTTCCGCTAACCCCTGGTCTCGTGGAGAATATCTGCAATGTCTTTTTGCAAATGAATAGGGTGCAGAACAATAAAATCTCATTTGAAAATTAAAAGCACAGTTGTTATGAAAGTCAAAAATCTCAAATAGCAGGGCAACCCGGGATATCTTTAAGTGAAACTTTTCTTCTTTCTCCCCCTTTCAATCAGCAATGTCGGTTTTAGCTAGACGTGTTTGACAGCATACTGCATCAGCTGGCTTAAAATTATTATTTGACAGGCGTGTGCTATGATAAAACACATGGGTGAAAGCACTTGGAGGGCTCGAATGTGGCTAGCTGGTACTAAGTTTGGTTTTTGAGGCGAGTAGAGTGCGGATTCTGATTGATTGTAATCCGGATCTTGATCTTGTGCTGGGAGTAAGGCATGTCAAGTACCAGGCCACTGGTCCTGGAACTTTTGAGGTTTATGTTATAGCTGGTTAAGCCACGGAAGCTTGTTTTCGCTCGCTGCTGAATTGAAGGTTTAGTACGGCGGGTATGTGGCACCTCAATGTTGTGGATAGATCTCGAGGAACATGAAATGCTGCAAGCTTCCTCTAGTGCCTTATCCTTTAACTTAGTAAGAGGTTCACATAATAGGGTCTGACCAAATGCTTAAATCCTGAGTGATTATGAATTTATGTCATACGAGAAGACTTTCTATCAACTATAGAAGTTTCAATTGATAGTAGCCCTCAAGATACGAGATACTTTCACGTCCCCACAAGATGATATTATTGCTGTGTAAATATAGAAGCTGGTTGGTACTACTTTCATCGCGTCTTCCATGAGATGACTTTATATTGACAGCAGCTCTCTTCTCCTTTCTTTCTTGATATCAAGTGAATAATTTAAACATATCATTACAAAAGGCGATGTTTTCTCGCTAAACACTCATCAATGTACTGCTTAGGAAGTAATAGTGATCACTTTAGCTATTAGCTTTTCTTCCTTCGCCTTGATACTAGTTGATGAAAGCTTAAGGCAAGAGTAGCGGGAAAAGACCTTATACTTCTACGTATTAGTAGGAGACACTCGTATCTCAGCTCGAAATCCAGAGCTACTCTGTGAAAATGATTGATATTTCTTAAAGGGGGAGCGAGACAAAGCCTACCGACCTTATTTGTTATAGCTGATGCGGCCGCTATATGAATCAAGTAAAAGTGCTGAATTTGAAGGTTATTACAAGTGAACTGTATATTAATATAAAGTCCTCGGAATACGTTTAGTATTTACAACTGAAGATAGGGGAATAAGATGAATTCTGTCTGTTTTATAAGAGGGAGAAAGTAGATTTGCAACTTGCAATATACGTCAGAATGTACTACGAAGCCCTAAGACTTGAATCTGGTTTTCTTACCTTGAACTCACTAGGATTTCTATCATTCTTAAAGATATCTTCCTCGTGCTTTAGTATACTTTCATATGAAGGATAGTGTGACTCGTTATATCGATTCGACTTTAGTAGGACGACTTTTGTTAGGCATCCCGAAACTTAAGTTTAATATAGACAAAGATTAGAAACCGGTTTATTCAGTTGCTAACTTCTATATACCTTATTTGAGGTAACCTTAAGTCTAGCCTCTAGGCTCTGAAGGGGAGGTTTTTGGAGCCAAAGCATCCGCTCTGAAAGCAAATGCGAAACTGAAAAAAGAAGTAGAATAGAGATTCGGGATGCAGTCATAACTCGTGACTCTAAGTATCTCGACGCTTGGATCTTACAAACCTAGCTAGCTAGATATTACTGCCACTTTCTAGTTACTTATAACGTTTCATTTAGACATTGAGTTATTGAATCAAAGGCAGAAATGGGAAAATAGATGCTTATGGTTTGGGGGTTAAATGTGTTCAGTATCACTTCAGGCGCGTAGTGCAGCTTGCGTACTCTACGCACGATTGCTTTCTGCTGGCTTGACCATGTTGTACGGGGCAATGCCTGCGGGTCAGAACAGCGCATGCAGTTTTGTCACGGTTGGCAGTTTGCTGTCATGCTCCATATTGTTTTTATGCTCCCGTTTGCTGTCACGCTGCCTTTTGCTGTTACACTTGGCCGTGTTCACTTTGTTTTGACTTTGCTAAAAATGTGACAGCAGAGTGTGATTAGAGAAGTGACGACAGCGTATAACGGACGGAGGTGGAGTTGGGATGGTATTATGGATAGAAGAAGAATAGCATATATATACTTAGGTAGCTTTGCAAGGGCGCATGAAGGGTTCTCCTCCTTATCTTTATTCTCGGCCTCTGCGTCTCACAGCCCAAATTTTACTGGGGCATATATATGTTATAGGATGCTGCTAGCACCAGTTCCTGTTCAACAATCAGGAAGGTGCGATGTGGAATTTGCTGTTTCGGAATCCTTCGTGGCGACTTCCATTTCTGCGTGATGCCCTGATCCTGATCGATCGATATGCCAGTAATGGTCGCCGGAATTTCCTCGGGAAGTGCTGCACTGAAAAGGGGTAGACGTGTTCAACTTCACTGACGCTGAAGATGAATATCTGAAGCGTCTTGGTATTTCTGCGAGCATAAATCGTGGATATCATTTGCGTGTGTCCCAGTTGCGGCGGGGTCTGATTTAATCTGACGTCTCTTTCCTGATGTGCCATGTCGGCCGGCATTCCAGCAACTTCTTTCCCGGTTGGAGCTTCCGAACCTGACTCAGGGTCACTTTGAAATAAATCAACAAGTGGTCGCAAACTTTTCGAAAAGTACAAGGACAGAGGTCCGGCGCATGGCTGAGTTTGTCATATATTGATGCTGCGGCGTTCCGGATATATAACAAGAAGTCGCATTCTCGATTTCAACCTGCGAAGTAGGGCTAGTTTGAACTTACGCCCTCACGCTTATCATTTCTGACCACCCCTGAGAATACAAGATAAAAGAGCACTTTAATATGATATATGGATGGAATTGGGTATAATATCAAAGGAACCTTATCATTTTTTCTTATGGTTTTGCCAGAATCCAGAAGTGTTTGCTTTGACTGATGCATATTTTCGGATATTTGAACACAATATCCCACCCTTGGAAAGAAACCCATCCTAGGAAAATCCGAATAAGGGGCAAAGTCTAGAGACGCTCCGAGTGATCGTCCTTGTTGTAGGTGGAGGCACTTCTGAACGTCAGAAAACAAAAGGTGTGGTGATAATGCTCCCGGATGCGACTGGCGACTGGCGACACTCCCATGACGAGAGGCATCCCTTCGTAATTTGAAGCATCGCAGAACAGCAACACCCCCATACCACTTAGGGGGAGTAACGGAAACATGTAAAGGTGTCCTTGGTGGTGTCAACTTTTTAAGTTCCCCTGCTGGATAAGTCGCTTATGCCTTAATCGTCTGACACCTCCCTACTTTCACTTGCCTGCCTCCACCAAGGCTTCATTCAACAACTAAATTGCTTCAAGAAAGGACACAGCTGCCATGGTAATGCAGCATCGCTGATGCATAATCAGATTGCTTCCATCCTTTTACAAAGACAATCGCATCTTGAAGTCCAGACGAGAAAGACTTGTTCCGAATGAATGTCTCCAGTCAGATACAGTGCTCGAGTAACACTCTCTAAATAACAGATTATATCAAATTGCTTGTCCCCGTTTGGGTAAAGGCAACCGTTACGAAATTGGGGGACTCCCATTCGTCAAAGTCTGATTGATGTTTGGACTGACCTACCCCCAGCCATCTTTTTGCCCTAGCGTGGCCGTCACCCTCTTGCTTCTTCCCCCTCACAACTAAGTAACGGCGACTCTTCCTTCCACCAATATCGACTTCCTGCCATTCGACCCAACTTGTCTTGGTCGCATTGGAAAGGCTCGAGCACGGCACGACAAGATTATCACATCTTCAGCTCCGCCGCTCCGCTCGGCATCGCAATCATATCCCCACAAATACTAAAGCGCGTGTAATCCATCCATCCCATCGCATCCCATCATCCATCCTTCGGCTTCGCCTAACCTCCACGCGCATACAACAACAACCTCCTACAACGCGAACATTCCTCACCACTTCTCCAATATGTTCTCTACTCTCCTCAATAAAATGACCGCGACGCCAGAACCTTCAAAGCCCCCAGAAGCGACGCGTCGTTCCTCCCCCGAATCGATCCTGAGCTCCATTACTGTCGACGCAGCCGCCTCAAACCCTCAATCCTCCTCATCCACACCCCCGACAAGCATTGCCGACAGTGTCAGCGTGTCATCTGCGTCGCTGAAGCTTGACAATCCTCAGGCAACACCTACTGCTGCGACTTCACAGTATAGCAGGCGGGAGCGCGCGGCAGTCCCTACTTACAATATCAAGAAGTTGGCCGGCACAGCTGTACACGTTCCGCGAAAGTTCCTCAAGAACGCAGATGGCACGCCCATGGGTCCGAAGGAAAAGCGAGAGCAGAAACCGCGTCGTAGGGCAGTATCGGGCGACACATTAGTTGGCGCTCTGGAGTCTGCGAACGCATCCACCGACACAGTCACCAAGGATACAGACAGGCTCGTCCATGATGGAATCGATGCATTGGATTTAGAGTGGTCTGTCGAGAAACTGCCCAAGCCCAAGAGTCCGATGGGCCTCGCTGGTAGCCCACGAAAGTACACCAAAAAGACGAAGGAGCAGAAAGAAACAGACAGCCGCTTCAAGGTAGACACACTTGAAAGTCTCAGCAAGAAGATTGGTGTTCTGGGCAAGAGAGGACGAAAGGCGTTCGAGGATGGGCTGGGACTATCGAGTGGTGCCAAAGTGCCACGGGAGCTTAGGAAATTGGCGGATACCCCCGAATTTCTTCATATCGATGCGAAGCCTGTTCTGCACGAGGTTTGGAGTAATGGAAAGTTAGTCAAGGCAGAACCGGCAAGGAAGAGGAAGAAGGTTGAGCCGGTTGTCGAATCGCCAAAACCAGAAGCGGTGAAGCCCGTCGAAAAGAAGACAGTCAATGGGAAGAGAGAGAAAGCCTGGTTGACCAAGGGACTGTACGCTGGACAGGAAACAAACTTGGACTGGTTCCAAGACAGGGCCCCCGACGCTAAGGTCGGTTTCCCTGAGTTTAAAAAAGACGGATTTATGCCGCTGCCTATGTGGCATGGCCAACGATTACTTTATGTTGGAAGAGACTTTAAATTACCTTTTGATGTCTGCTCGCCCCTTCCTCCAGGACAGCCAAAGCCAGACGAGTGGCGAAAGACTTCTAGCAGTAAGAATTCTCAACGCGTTAAATTCTGTACTGTAGCTAACCTTACTTCAAGATCGTTTCGTGGGTGATGCTGCTTCATTCTGGAAAAAGGAAGACATCTTTGACAGCTTTTCTTCGAAGTGTGTCTGTACCCCCGAAACCGGATGTGATGAGGATTGCCAGAATAGGATTATGCTCTACGAGTGCAATGATACTATTTGTGCCGCTGGCCGTGCTCACTGCACAAACCGGGCCTTCGGTGACTTACAAGAACGTCGCAAGGGGGGTGGAAAGTACAGAATTGGCGTAGAGGTCATCAAGACTCCTGATCGCGGTTATGGTGTCCGAAGCAATCGTTGCTTCGAAGCCAACCAGATCATCGTCGAATATACTGGAGAAATTATCACTGAGGACGAATGTGATCGAAGAATGAATGAAGACTACAAAAACAACGAGGTGAGTTGGAAATCCTTCCCATCTTATATGTTTACTAACTATTTTGATTAAGTGTTACTACTTGATGTCTTTTGATCAGAATATGATTCTCGACGGAACCAAAGGCAGCATTGCCAGATTTGTTAACCACTCCTGCAAACCCAATTGCAGAATGGTGAAATGGCTTGTTGGCGGAAAACCTCGCATGGCTCTTTTCGCCGGCGATGATCCAATTATGACAGGTGATGAGTTGACTTATGACTACAACTTCGATCCCTTCTCGGCGAAGAATGTTCAGGAATGCCATTGCGGTAGTGCCAATTGTCGTGGCGTACTGGGACCCAAGCCAAAGGATCCAAAGCCAGTCAAGGATGCTATCAAGGAGGTCGTCAAGGCTGGCGTCAGGGCTGGGAAGCGAAAGCTGAAGGAGTTGTTCGGCGGAGAAGATGAAGAGGGCTCGGTAGACCCACCAAGCCCAAAGAAGAGAAAGATAAAGGCAGCCAAGGGAATCAAGAAATCTGCTTCTTCCGCTAGCATGAAGGTGGCGAAAGGCGCCGCCAAGACGATGAAGAAGAGTGTCTCTGCATCCTTATTGAAATCACGCAAAGCAGTTGGTATCAAGCGTGGCACCGGTCGTGTTGTTGCCGTCAAGAAGACCCGAGTCAGTTCTGCGAAATCTGCGAAGCGTTTCGGCAAAGTGCAAAGCAAATCGTCTCGAAACTCAAGCTTGACGATGGTAGCCTCAGAAAAGAGCCCAAAAGGCTCCAAGAGTCCTCCACCGAAGATGTCCAGTGTAGGAAAGAGAAGTGCCAAGAAGAAGATAATGGGTAGCATTTACGATGATAGAAGCGGCACTCCATCACGAGATGCCAGCAATGATGCCAGTAACGGAACAATTAGGCTCATCGCCGATTCCGACGAGGAGTAAATTGTTTCCATTTCAACTTGTCGGCAAAGTAACATTTAGACATATTATGGGGGGAAGTAGGCTTTGGCCTGGGCGTTCTGTATTGGGATTGTATGGAGGAAAGTGTTTCTTATCGATGTGGCTCGTCTTTCAACAAGAGCCTCTGTGTAAAATTATGTTACTTCCTCTTATGAGATGGTGAGCACGGCGCATGATTTGATTTTCAGTTGGGACCTGAATTTATGGAATAAGGCATTTTCTGAGGCAGGGCGTCGGCGTACATTATCACATCCCAGTCAAAATTAATCAACCGCGTTTGTCTACTTGTCTCAGATTATATAGCGCTTGCATGCTTAGTAGGCCGTAGACGCTCGATCTAAGAAAGCGTTAGCCTTAAAACGACTTTTAAATTATCTTATATTACTAGGAGCATATATCCGTATATCCGGTTATCCGAATCCCCTTTCCGTTCGCTTCGGTTCGTCACCTGACTTGGCCAATCACGAAGAGCCTGGCTTAACTTAACCCGTACGGTCTTTTACTGCCTTTGCAGACCTTAAACTTTCTATTTCTATGCTTGCTCATACTCGATATAAAAAGCAGCACTCCTTATCATCGACTTTGAATATCATATGCCGCCTGGCGTATCCTGAGTCCATATCTTTCTAGCTAGCAATGTGATTTTAGGGCTTACGAAAAATATAAGGTCTTAGGAAGACACTAATAAGACAACGAAACTACGATTCTCACTTTTTGTAGGAAGCCGCAACCTACGGGAAAGAGGGAACATCAGAATCAACGCACTTCTTACTACTATTAGTTCCGATAAATAGGCTTTGTGGGCAAGATGAGGTATCTCGAATTCGAATGCGTCAAGTTTGATACACTGATTATGCAGATTGCGAATTGCGTCGTGTTCCTATCATCTTATCTGGTGCGCAAGTTGTATGAGTGGATCAGCAGGGTTCCTTGTTTCACTCTCCCTTGCAATCAACTGCCCTTACAAACTCTCCTTCAACTCTTCTTACGAATTGTTGTTCGTTGGTTAGAGCTGGTGGAGTTGTAGGCGGCGCTTATGTAATCAATTGTAGTACGAGTCCCCTCGGTGCTCGCAAGCTCGCACTGGAGGGGCCTCGTGTAGAATAAGCATTTTTTATCACATATCTAGATCTATAAAGGGTTAAAGTCTAAATCTATAAAGGGGTAAAGTCTAAAATATAGCTATAATAGTAATCCCTCCCTCTACTACTTCTACTCCCTCCTTCTTACTCTTTC
>QGMI01000551.1:0-25857 GCA_007821535.1 Lachnellula occidentalis
GTGACGGGGCGGGGAATTGATGGCCGCTTCAACTTCTGACGTTAAAGAAGGAACGGCTACGGACTCGTAGGCGGGGAGCTTGAGTCGAGGCCGGTTCGGATGGGGGTCGTTGACGTGGGATCATTTCCAAGGCGGAAGCTGTTTGTGACAGTTTGTCCACTGTCCAGTGTAGAAGTGAGTGAATTCGAAATTCTCTCCAAGCTTCCTTCTTCCCTGGCGAAGTTGACCACAACGTACCGCACCGAACGGAACGACAGACATCTCCTCAAATGCTTTCCTGATTGATCTGAGGCTTGCAGTGAGACAGTATGTCAAATAAAAAAACACCTTTGAGCTTTCTCTATCGCATCTGGACTACTAAACATTAGTCAAAGCCAAGTGGTCTTTTGGAAGGATTTTCTGCTCGCCTTCCCTTCGGACTCGAAGTCTGGTCAAACGACCAACCATTGAAAATATTCTTTGAGAAGTCATGCTAGCAATTGTCTGCAAAAGATGTGAATGGTTCCACGACGGCACTTCGACCAGGTAAAAGCACTTGGTATTTCAGGACCATCTCAAGTTTCAGGCTGAAGCACTTGAATACAATACTGAACGAGAATATGAAGATTCTTCAAATTTACATAATACCATATTAAATGTTTGGAAAGAAGCATATTGTCTACCTACGTAGCTTTTAGGTATACATAGCACGGGCACGTGGTACGAACAGACTTCAGCCTGAGGCAAGCTCACTTCCGCAACCTTCAACGTTCACTTTACATCACCATCACCATCACCATCACTCAAGGTATGGTCCACTGCTAAATTTCTAGGCCATATTTAAAGCCCGCATTACAGGCAAGGAGACGGGAATAGCGAGTTTGGAGTTCAGCCCGCAACTGGAATACAAGAGCATCGAATTAGCCACCAGCCAGCACTGGTCCACACGCAGGCAAGGGCATGGGGAACAGCCACCGTCAAGTACATCTCTCGTCTCACAACACCCTAAGCAAGCAACATATCTACACAACTCAACCTATGGGGAAGGGTGGAGGGTAGGAGGCGGAGCATATCATCAAAGCCTTGACCGCGATTCATACCTTACCGATGGTGGAGTAGACTTGCAACACCTCCAGAACACACAGAAGCAATATTTCCATGTCGTATTGTACGTCCTGGAGCTACATATTCGATACCGTCGTTTCAATGGATTTGTTACCGTCAGCATTGAGTATTTGGAAGAAAATGCCTGTGTTAGACGTCAATTCGAAGTTTCGAGCACAGTCCGATGTACGGCATCTACCTAGTTGGATGCCTAGGACGAAGATCTCAAGGTAAGTATGCAAGTTTCCAGATGTCACATCATACTTCGATTTATTTCAAACTGTCACGGCATAGGATCAGTGGTTTGGGTTTATGGATTCGATTACTTACAATGATTTTTTGAGGTTGTCGTGTAACCACGACTTCAATTCACGACAGTGACGTTTGACTCGCAATAACGGCAAGAGGCATCCCACTATCTGTAGGAGTCGCACAACGGCGTCTATGTTTACCGAACGGTAGAATGTTAGAAAGAAGCAAGAACCGTACAACGACGGATTCATCTGCTCCTCCCCCTCCCTCCCTTCCCATTTCCCCGAGTCTGCCACTCATCCTCCTCGCTATCCTCCAAGTCCTCCATGTTATTTTCAAAGCCACCAGCCTGGGCTGGTGGTGTCGTGGCATTCTTTTGGGTTCCGAGTAGGTGGAGCCGGTTGCCTCGTGGGTATGTGATTCTATCTTCGAGTTTTACCACCGTAGGGGCTTCTTCAGTCTTGATCTTCTTGGCATTTCGACGCAAGCCGAGCTGTGAAGCATCATCTCGTTGGCGGTAATCTTTGGTATCCTTCTTCTCCATCTTGATTGGTCGAGGGCTAGCACTGCGAGTGCGCTCTCTCTTGGGTTGTTCGGAGGAGATTTTGAATTCATTGATTCTTTCCATATATTGGACGAATTGCTCGAGTCTGAGATCACCGCCAGGAACGCCTGGGGATGGTGCTGGTGCTGGTGCCGGTGCCGGCGCTGGTGCTGGTGCTGCAATTGTAGCTGCTTGAATTGGTACAGATGCAGGAACTGCTGGTCTTGGCACCGGATTGTTCGTTGGGCGTGCATAGACACTACCTCTTGGGTCTGCTTGCGATCCAGCTGGAATGTTCTCGGGATCTTCCCAAGCTGGATCCAGTGGTAGTGCCTGCCGCTGTTCTTCTTTGGTGATTGAATAGTCGAAGTCCTTCCACCAAGTGTCGTCGGCCTCTTGAAGCTGCATGGCAAATTGGCGTGTCATGGGCTTGACATCATCTTGGCGGAGCGACCACCATTCTGTGTTTCTGAAGTCGACATGATATCGGAATGGCGGCTTTCCATCCCGCAAAACCAAGAGAACATACTTGAGTTGGGTCTGTGAGAGGGTGGAGAGTTTGGGGCAACTTTCCACCAGATGTCTCTTGGTGTCGCAGAAAGGACAGCCATTTATGAACCCACATATGTCGGTTGGGCCAACGCAATCCCGAACTCGGTGGGTCTTTTGGTTGCAATTGTGGCATGCTTTAGGTTCTCGGTCGCTGCTCCTTTGTTGGTATTGTTGAGGATGGTGTGGAGTCGGCATCCGAGGTATTTGGTTGTAACCTCCTTGTGGGTAAGATAGGTACGGTTGTTGATATTGCAATTGTGGAACATACTGCTGAGGTGTCATTTGAGGGTAGCCACCTGGGTTCTGAAATGGTGAATATGGCAGTTGTGGAATATACTGCTGAGGTGGCATTGGAGGGAAGCCAACTGCGTTCTGAAATTGTTGATATTGCAGTTGTTGAAGATACTGCTGAGGTGACAGCAGAGGAGGGAAGCCACCTGTGTTCTGAGGTTGTTGGTGTGGCATTGGAGGATGGCCACCTCGGTTCTGAGGTTGTTGATATTGCAGTGGCTGATACTGCGGAGGTGGCATTGGAGGGTAGCCACCTTGGTTCTGAGGTTGTCGGGGTGGCATTGGAGGATGACCACCTGAGGTTTGAGGTGAATGTTGCAGTTGCTGATACTGCGGATGTGGCATTGGAGTGTAGCCACGTGGGTTCTGGGGGTGATATTGCAGTGGATGATACTGCTGAGGTGGCATTGGAGAGTAGCCACCTGGGTTTTGAGTTTGATTTTGGGGATGACCCACATACGTATATGGGTATGGGCTCCCTTGGGTGTTCTGTTGTGGCTGTTGAGGAGGGCCCGTTGGTGGCATTGGGTTACCCTGATCGTTTTCTGGGTACGGATTGCCATACATGTCGTGAGTTCTTTCATGGTCTGGCCCCCTATGATTCTGAGTGGGTGGGGCCCCAGAGTGCGAGTTGTGCTGGCCGTTTGGTTGCATCGTGAGAGGGCTGATGCTGGCTTGTTCGTGGATGTTCGCACACAGATCGAATTTTGTTTCGAAGGTTTACTTTGTGCGTCGTTTGTTTACCACCACGTGATGGATGGTATTAAGGGGCTTCACCGCCTAGGCGGTAAGTGAGTATTGGGATGAAAAACAGATATCACGGCATAAACTTGGGGTTGATTGACGGCATTGACATTCGTTGGTCTGGGGCCCTGGGATTCCGAGTTGCGCCGCCTGTTTCGATGCATCATGAAGCTTCGAAAGTTTCATCACCTTGTGCGCAAAAGATTAGTGTGGAAGTTTTGTGCGAATCCATGGGGATGGGCTGGATAGAAGTCCTGGGTAAGTGGAACTTCCGTGATTGTCTCACAAAATTATAGATATCGACAGGCTAAAGCTTTTCGGATCAAGTCTTATTATTAGGAACAGCACTTCGGCTGGAGACAGTTCTACGACTGATGCTGAGCAATTGAGTGACATTTAGCACCACGGCAGTTAATCTTCATCCTCCTCAGACACTTCATACTTATCCTCCTCCGCCATGTGTCCGTGATTCACGTAATCTTGTTGAAGTTGGAGCAAATACCGAGCATCCACTACCGTTTGGGTGGTTTCCTTGACCAAAGCTTTGATCGTCTGAACTCTTGCTTCCTTCTCCTCGACAGCTGCCAGTAACTCCTCATTCTTCATTTCAATATCCACAGCTATCTCAATGCCTCGAGTAATCAGAAGTTTTAGCCTTTCATCTTCGTTTTTTCGTGATGCAGAATCAGCAGCTTCGAAAACGTCTTCAGCTGACATGTCTTATAAGTTAACATCTCCGAGTCTGTTTCGAAATTTCTGCCATTGACTCAGGTGCTCATCGACATTTCTTCCTTCTACCTCGAGATTTCTGGCAAGCCAATCGTGGTCCTCGAAGACTTGCTTTTTTTCAGTCTCGAACAGATAACCGGGCTTTGGTCCAGGATTGGTACCAGGTTGCTTTGGATTGAAACCTCCATCGTGAACCGAAGATCCGGTAAGCATTGTGATTAGGATTTCGGCCAATTGGTATTGTTTTGGTTCCCAGCACTTGAAGATGACTTGAGCTATCAGTTTGATCTCAATGCCACATACATGAAGGCAAGCCAGAAACAGTGTCCAAGGAAATGCACTTGCGCCTAGACCAGTGCCTGGGTCATGGGCGGGCATCCTCGCCGATAACTTGACGCCGCAGCCAGCCTCAATAGGAGTCTGAATCTGACGGATATCTCCTGCCTGATCAAGCGCTTTGTTGCATCTCTCGAGCATCATTTTGTAGAAGATTTTTGTTTCTCCACTGGCATTGACCCATCGGCGCTCGCCAAGCATGGGATTTGTCTTGAGCGCCTCCCCATCAAGGAGAAAGGCGCTGTCGATCTTTTCGGCTTCCCCTGCAATGCGTATGTCTTCTTCTGTTGATGTCAGGGTGATTTTTTTGCCTCGACTATCTGTGTACCTATCAAATGAGTTAATGGCAGTCTAATCATTAAAGGTAGGAAGCTTACTCTTGAATCATCTTTTGAATACACTTCCATTCCAGTCTTGTCAGGCCACTTCCGATATCTCCATCTTCTCGATCCACAACAAAGGTATTCATATAGACACCAGCTGTGGCATCTGTACCGTAGAAAAGGTTTCGGAAGTTCGGGTCTGTCTGATATTTGTGGCCGAGGGTGTTGAGGATCAGAGCCTCGACAACTTCGTTGGGAATGGTCAACATGAGTTTGTACATTTCCTGTGTCCCATTCTTGTCTGCTACCATCTTCTTCGAACTATCCATTACGGCTCTGACATTCTTGCCCTTCTTCTTGCAGGCGGCTAGGTCTTCTTCTGCCAAAACGTACAGCTCATCCATGAGCTTGGAGGTGCTCCCGGTGTGGAATGCTTTGAGTAGTCTTGCTCGTCGTTTGTCGATCTGCGGGATTTGGGCAGATGGTTCCCACAGTCTTGGATTGATCTCGGGTTCCATATTGACGTTGAGATGGTAAACGTTGGGATCCTATCCGTGAGGGCGGTAGCGGTTGAGCAACCGGGAGGATGAAGGATGAGACGCGCAGAGATGTTTGAGTAGTTCTGCGCAAGAAGTGTATAAAGATTTAATATCAAGATCGCACAATGGGGATATAAAGTTCTCTGTGCGAGCTAGGCAGCTCGGCTACTTGCTGTGAATTTGCATCGTAGCAGTGAATACGGAGATGTTTACCTGAAATTGCTTACGGAACTTGAGATGAAAACATCCACACTCTTAGCGCCAACCGAACTTCTATACTCATTAAACATCTACCATGAATGATACATTCTCAGGCCTACTGAACCCTCTTCTCCTCTGCCCTCTTCTTAATCTCCTCGACCTCGAACTTCGCAAACTTGGCCGCAATCTCCTCCTCACTAAACCTCCTCATCTTCGTCTTTAGCATCTCCGCAAGCTCAACCTGACTCATTCCAATTTGTTTCCCAATAGGAACCAACTGTTTCGCCAGATGCATGTAGTTCTTCGTCAAGCAACGAAAGGTGATTTCCAAATAGTCGATATTCTGAAACACCAACGCACCCTCATCTGCATACCGCTCTTTAGCTTGCAAGAAGGCACGCGGATGATCACGCCAATGCCGACGTGGATTTAGGTGATGAGAAGTATGGTAGCCATCATTAAAACAGAAGCGATTCGACTATTCGCATTAGCTCGATCTCTTGACAGAAGAATAACATACCGGTACGTCAATCAACGTAATACTGCTTCTGAAATCCGAATCCGGCTCCACCTCATCCACCAATGCATGTTGACCCCAATTCCCAATCATGAGTCCAAGCCTCAGCACTACAAACGGGAGGATGAGCACGAAGAGCGTGGGCTTGAAATTCCAACGGGCGAGGAGGATCATGCCTGTGTAGCTTGATATTTCCGAACAAAAGACCTTGGCCGCCAGATCGTATTTCCGCTTGCTCATAAAGTATAATGGCAGATCTATCCAGCACATTAGGAGAAACCTCAATTCGTATTGCAAGAAAGCAACTACTGAATCCCGTTGATATCGAATGGTACTGCTCAAATCATCTGGACCGTTGGCTTCCACGTGATGAGCTTTCACGTGATGGTAATAATAGGAATCCCAGGTATGGCCCATGAGCGGCTCCAAGATGTATGGGAAAGTCCAGTCAAAGATGGCGTAGGGTTTTGATAATACACCGTTGTTGTGAATGTGGTTATGCATCATTAGGGTGAAGGCGCCGGAGTACCATATTGTGAGCAGCAGGTGTGCTATGCCATGCAGCATATGGAAGTCGTAAAACAGGTACAAGGCACTTGGGACCGTGGTGAGGAAGTATAGGATTATGTGGGTGAGAAAGACGACATCGGTTTCGTGCCGTACAACGGTTCTTGCCCAGTTGATGTACAGTTGCAAGATGCTCTCACGCAGCGTACGACTGCTTTTCTTTTTTGGTTCCTCGGCATCCCAGGCGCAGAAGACGGTGGGTTGGAAATCAGGGTGCTTAGGATCAGCTAAACCTGATAGACGATCGAGGGCGATTTGTGGTTGATTTCGACCCTTTGAAGCTTCATGGTCGTTGATATCTCGATATAATTCGTCAAGAACAATAACATCCGATGGTGTGAAGAAGGCCGAGTCCGGTCCTTTGAGATCCGACATTCGAAGTGGGTCTCGACGGTAGATACGCTAGAGACAGAAGGAACAAGACGAGGATTGAAATATTGGCAAACTTTACAAGTTAGAAAGAATATCAAGGCGTTGAAGTATTTTCTACATCCCCACTAGTATACGCGTCACGTTATCAGATATGTTTTGAAAAAGGGGCTGTACAGTGGGGCTAGTTGGATAAATCTCCGGGATATACCTTTACAGGGTGACTAATCAATCTGGGTCCTTACCTGAAATTATGTCGGTGAGTATGAACTTATAATAAGCGTCCAGTGGTATCAAATCGATTGGAACTCCTTGGATCTCAAGGTGCAATATACAACTTTTAGTCAAATCAAGGGCATGAATCCAAGGCATGAGAGTGAGGAACCAAGTTGGTATTGACCGAAAGGGATAGTGAGAATCTAGAAAGGGGTAATGTTGTAGTCACATGACTAATATCCAACAAGCCACGACGGTGACAGTGACATCTTCATAAGTCATTAAGAATAAAATTATTAGCTGTCATAAGACTATCAACCCATCCAATCAAACATCTAATCCCCGCACACTACAACGCCTAGCCCTGCACTGAAATCCTCACTTTAACTGTTCTGCCAATCTAGCAAAATCAAAGTCATCCCCAGGACCATCAACCCATCCTTCCTCCCTTGTCTCCACATCACCCCAAGTCTCCTTACTGTCCGCTTCAGCAATTGCTTCCAAATGCGGAATGATAGAATTCGACACCCCATGAGCAAAATTGGCATTCGCATTAGAGTGATGATCAATCCATGGCCGTAACTTCTCTTCAAGACTATGCTCAATACTCTGTTCCATTTCATAATCATGCTGCTTGACAGGACTGATGTGATCCGCTTCCAACTCAGGAGCCCAATGTTTATCAGGACTCCCTTCCCATTCATTCTTCTGCGTAGGCGTCGAGTCGTCAGCCCAGGTGGGTTTCTCCATCTCATTCCACTGCTCATGGATTTTGGCATCACTCGGGACATCCCAGGTGATTTGTGGCGTACTACTCGGTACCGAATATGCCCAGGCAGGATCTTCTCCAAAGCTCTCACTGGTAGGCATGTGCCAATGTGCATCGTGATTATAATCCAGGTTGACGTTGACAACCGCATTGGCAAGGTAATGATCGATGTTTGAATCTGTATCCCCAACAAGCGACGTCACGCTATCTGCCGTCACCGTACTTGAAAAGCTCAAATTCTCAGGCGGCATATCAAAGCCCGTCGGCGCCGCGTATCCATACCCCTGATTCGCAAACGGACTATGCAGAGGTGCAGGAAATGGATCGAGCATACTAGGCTGATGGGCTGGCTCGACGAATGCGTTGAAGTTCTCGTGCATTATCGCCGACAACTGGCTACTGTGATGCGGACTCGGGCTCATCACGCTCCGGCGCGGAGGAGCAGCATCCAAGTATCTCCAGCTCGTGGCATTGGGCTCACCGTGTGATGCTTTGCGGAAGGTCCACAGGATGATAGCTCGTGTTTCGAAAGGATGTCCGTTGGATGGCGAGGATTGTATAGCTTGATACATGGAAATCTGATCCACATACTCTCTCGCTGATTTTCGCGGCTCGGAATTGGGGTGGTAGGATTTGCGCTCCTCATAACGAAGCTGCGCATCGGTGAGGCAGGTGAGCGCATGTGCCCATACTTTTGCAGGAAAGGGAACTTTGATGCGAGTCTCATCTTGAGTTACAGACACGACGTGATTGATGGATGACGACCATTCTTCGTCGGGATCGATGATGGGATCGCGGCTTAGAGCAGGTGGCATTGTGAACGAGGTGTTTATCTGCCAAATGCAGTTTTCCAACTCGCAACCAGGTATGGAAAGCTCGGTTCGAGAAACTAACTCTGCTCCTCCTGGCGGGTAAGTTGACATTAGACTTAAAGATGTATCCATGTGAATAATGTCACAGTCCAGATCTCGTGCCGTGGAAAGGATAGGGAAGCGTTGACGCCAATTCGGGATTGTCTCCAGACTGGCGCGTGGTCTTTGAGCTGATAGACCGGTGTACTTGTGTAAGACAATACCCTCGTTGTACAGATCCTGTTCACCAGTATTCCTGCCACTTTCGATGGTTATACTTGTAATAAGCAACCAAAACATAGTCGGCTTCATCGGCGGGTAATGAGTCTTCCTCTGACTGATCTCATTGTACTGTTCATATCGTTTATTTGGCAATCGACCTTGTGAAAGTGCTCTCAGACATGGGTCGTTCTTGAAAGAGTCCTCAAATCCATTCTTTGCAGGTTTCTTTGGTGGGAACAGTCGTTCATCTATTCGGTCAGCTGGTTCAAACTTCTCGATGAGCTGCCTTACATGCTGGATGGTCTTTGAAGAAAGGCTTCAGAACTTGAATATGACTAGAAACCTGCTTCCGCGTCCGAGCCATCGACATGTCTGGTGGTTGACCAGGGGGAAGACTTTGGAGATACGCAATCCATAAATATTCCCTAATCAACTCATTACGACCATGAAGCCTACCCCCAAAGGAAAACTTTCGCCTTCCCATATGCGGGATATCAATCAGGGCTGCAAGAATATCAGTAGGACGTCCATGAAGATTTACATTGCACTGAGCGAGATGATAATGACCTACCATCCAAGAAAGCATCCTCAAGCTGCCGTGGCCATTTAGAATCTTCTGGATTTCCATCCTTGTTCTGTCGATCTCGATATGCTCTATAAAGACTAGAATCAACGATAGGATTCCGGCTATACTTTTGTTGTCTCCGTCTTTGATTATGCTGTTGTCGTTGACGGCGTTCTGATGATGGTACCATAGACTGATGTGATGATGGTACTGTTGGCGTTGAATACATATGTCTATCCGCCCGGGATTCAAATCCCTTACTATCATGATATCTACCAGCTAAACCTTGGATTTGGGAATTCCCAGCTGAATCTCCAAGAGGCTGCCTGGACGCGTCCAGTACTGGATAATTGGAGTGCAGAGTATGCGCCATTGATCCAAATTAATGATAAAGAATGCTTCCGCGATGTCGTCACCAGGACAGATGATTGTAAAGTGTTGGTGGAATAAGGATTGTAGTAAGAAATGCTTAAAGGAATGGCAAAAGCCTGGGGTCACGGCTGACTTTTAGAGAAAGAATGTCAACAGGTGCTTTGAGAATGGAATGAGCAGCCAACAGGCTACAAAGGGAGAAAGAGATAATGGAATAATAAGAGACGAAACAAGGGCAGATTTTGCTGGGTAAAGTTCAAATTCTGACATCCCATGCAAGGATGCTCGTTGGTGGAAAACTAACCTTACATGTTTGTTACTTACCAAAGGAATGCTTCATCTTGTTGATCTAGGAACTTGCCTAGAAGCATATCATGGCATTTTCACCGGGCAACGTTCAGAATTCCACGTAGATCACTAAAATACAACATGATGCTGCCTTATATTGCATTGTCGCCATGACAATAGGAAAGTAATTGAACATTCCTTTGCTTACACAATTTGATTGCATAAGTTGCAAACTTTGCGCATCGATATTGAAGCTTGGTGGTCCCAGGAGTAAGTCGAGGCTCTGTATAAAGGGATTCCAACCAATGGTGTTGTTGTATGCAGCAAGGGGAATTTCGCTTGCCAGAATTGGATCCAAGGAGGCGATATCGACAATTACCTCTTGACATTCTTCAATCCTCCTCCCCATCGTTCCCTTCAATATTAAATTTCTTACGACCCCCGCCAGTGAGGTTCTGCAAGGCAACTTTGTTGACTTGACCGCCAACTTTCTTCTGCATCTTCTCGATTTCTTCCTCTGCATCGAGACTGTCGCCTGAAGCAAATTCGATGACAAGACGACGACCAAGAAGATGAGTGTCTTTCAAAGCCTCTAGTGCATTCTCCGCTTCCCGGGCCGTAATGAAATCGGCAAAGGCGAACCCACGAGTTGAGTGATCGAACTTTTTAGGAACACGAACCGAGCGGAGTTGGCCGTACGAACTGAAAAGAGCTCGCACATCTTTCTTGGTCGCCTCGAATGGCAGATTCTTGATGATGATCTTTGTCCGTTTGCCAGACATTTTTCTTGCCCTATCTTCCTTCCTCCGATCTTCAGCTGCATCAGCTCCCTTGTGTGACGCCTTGATGAGTAGCTTGTGACCTTCCAGCATGTAGCCATCCATTGCTTTGAGTGCAGCTTGGGCCTGGGCCTTGGACTTGAACTCAAGGAAACCAAAACCCATGCTGAGAACCTGGCCTGGTTTCTTCGCATCGGTCTTGGTGTTTACGCGAGCAGACATGAATCCATCTAGAGGCTTGAATGTCTCGGTCAAACGATCACTAGTTGTGGTAAAGTTGAGGTTCCGGACGAATAATGTCGAGGTATCAAGTCCCTCTGCATCCTCTTGCTCGAGGAGGTCAGATCCGGACAATTTCTGATCTGCGACATCTGTCTTTCGATCTGAAGCAACCACCTCGGCATTACTGGCCACAAAGGTGAACAGATCTTTAGGTGCCTTTTCCAAATACAAGATAGAATCCTTCATACGGCGATATGCCAAACTTCCAAAGGCAGCCCGCGCATGTGATGGCTGGGCGAATTCGACAATTGCAATCGTACCAGTTGGAGGCATCAATACACGGAGGACCTGGCCAAATTCTTCAAACATCTTGCGCAACTCTTCAAGGGTCATACCAAATGGAAAGTTCTTTACAAGAATAGAAGTATCGCCTCGTTCACGTTTCTTGAAAGCTTCAAGGTCAACCCCGTTCTTTGCGAAATACGCCTTGCTTTCCTGAATGACTGTCGTTTCTGCTATGGCTTGCTTTACACCAGCATCTGCAGATGTTGGATCCAACAGTTCAGATTTCGATACCCCAAGTCGGGCAGCAATGGTCGAATTCACAGCATCTTGGTTCATGAACAAGGAGTTCCAGTTGAATGTGGCCGAAGAAGCTTCCGCTTTCTTCTTGATCTGCTTCTGCTTCTTCAGTGGTAGCTTCGCAATGGCAAACTCATCCAGCTTGTTCTCTCGTTTTGCAGCGGCAGATAAGATATGCAGAAGCCTTCCTTGAAATGGTTCGCCATCAAGGTTATGATAAGCTTCTGCGGCGGTAGCCGGATCCGTGTACTGAACCAACACGAACCCCTTGCTCGTCCCTGAAGCATCGACCGGGAGGTGGACCTAGGATATACATCAGCATCGGCAACAATAAGTTATCGCATTAAAAATTGAGAAATGTATGCCTTCAGAAAATACGAAGCATCTACTAAAATTAATCGTCCAGTTCTCATCAAATGCTTATAGCATAAGCTGTCCCTATCTGGATATTCATCACAATGGCAGGATAAACGAAAGAAAAAGAAGATGCATACCTCTTCAAGTGAACCAAATGGTTCGAAGTGTTTTCTGAGGTCCTCCTCGGTTGCAGTGTATGGAAGGTTTCGAACGAAGAGACGTCCATTTGCTGCTATTGCATCGCGAACAAGGTCTGGCTTTGGAATCTCCTGCTCGTCCTCAAAGCCCTCGAATTGCTCCTCAGGCTCGTCAATGATAGGTTCGGGTGTTGGTTTGACAACTTCTACATTGCTCTTGGAAGTTTGTGCAGGAACAATGTCTTCTGGGTCCATCAAATCTAAAACTCTGTTGGTCCGACTCCTAAGCCAATCGTCATCTGTAGCATCAATAGCACTGATGTCGACCATTGGTTCATCCTCTACAGGTGCCTCAACGACAGCTTGTATGGGAACGGGTACCGGCGCAGGCCTGGGCGGGCTCTTCCTCGATTTCTTCGGTACCAATTCGTATTCATTGTCACTCTCTGCCTCTGGGATCTCAATAGCCTGGATCTTTGTAGGTGGCTCGTCGGCATCGTCTTCTGCTTCTGTCGCCCACTTTTTCACTTTCGATGCCGGCTGCATGACTTCCAAGAACTCCTTCAGCTTAGGGTCTTCCTCATCGACATCGCTTCGTTTCCTTTTCGTGGCAGCATTCAGCTTCTCCTTTGCTGCTTCCCGGCTCTCCCGCTGCGCCTGGAAGATCTTTGCATTTTCTCTGTCTTGTTCCCGTTGGGCTTTTCTCGATACTGGCAGGGTTGCGTCAGATATCTAAATCAGTCAGCATAAGGTTAATGTAGCTTCTGGAGAAATGCATACAGGTCGTGCAAGCTCCACTCCTATCTTGGACATGCGAATAAATGATTTGTTAAAGTATTTGACTGCCTTGGCAGCATCTTCTGGGGATTTGTAGCCAACATATCCAATTCTTCGATGTGGAATCAATTTAGCATCTGTGATTGCAGACTTTGCACTGAAATGGTTCTTAAAATCTTCTTCAGATATGTTCGGGGGCAGACCCTTTATGAAAATGCGTGAAGACTCCATTGTTGTAGAAGATTTGGAGGGGAAGGAAGTCTTATAATAATTTTCGATGATAATTTTGCAGCGCGGCGCTACCAACTCAGCTACAGGGGTTTTCCGCAGCTAACGTTCAGCCAATCATATCCTGGTATTCTAGCCCTTCAACGCCGGACTTCACCCTGAGTTCTTTACATATGCGCATCTTCGAATTTATACCCACTCCAAAGATCAAACCTCTACCTACTTAAGAACATTTCCCATTCAGTCACCCACTCGATATACGGACTCCTCCCTGCTTAGGAAATACAATCACCCTGCAGTCCAAAGTACAATCCGAAGCTACGCAAACAGCTACCTCCCTCCCCGAACCACCCCTCGAAGTCTGGACACAGCAGACAACCATCCATACCTAAACGATCGCAAAGCACCGAAATAATGGCGTCCGAGAAGGGTATTAACATGAAGGACAAGCTTGAGGGTAAGGCAAACCTGTTGCCCCAATCGCGTCAACAACGCAATTCTAACAAACACTTCTTATAGCTCAGGTCAAAAGCGCAGACATGGTAAGATCCATCCTCAATAGAAATGCGACATTGCGAGGTACTTGGGATATTGGGACGTAGCTAATACAGATTGCAGACGGACGACATGCAGCAGGAGGCTATTGATGTTGGTATGTTTACTATCTAAAGCGCATGGGACTTTGGGAGATCACCGTTGCTAACAGCTTCTATAGCACAAGAGGGAATGTCCAAGTTCACAGTTGAGAAGGTAGGCGTGTTCCTTCTACCTGCCTCTTCATAGCTAACGAACCCCGCAACAGGATATTGCTCAGTACATCAAGAAGACCGTGCGTTAAGCTCCCAGCTCTCCGAATACTCGACCCACAGCTGACCTCCCTCTAGTTTGATGAACGCAAGGGACCAACCTGGCATTGCATTGTGGGACGTAACTTTGGCTCCTTTGTCACCCACGAGACCAAGCACTTCATCTACTTCTACCTGGGCCACTGCGCCATCCTCCTATTCAAAACACAATAAGCGACTCTACCTTGATTTCATTCCCGTTCTGGTGCTTGGGGATGGATATGGTTGAGACGGGCGGACTTGATTGTTGGTTATGGAGGTCTGCTTGGGAAAAGTACTGTTTGATGATATACGTTGATACGCACGGCAAATGATAAAATACCCAAATCAAGCAATGTTTATCTTTCTAAAGCTAAGGTCAAGAGCTTCTTGTTCCCCTGATTGCAACTGCGTGTTGATTTCTCGTTGTCTAAAGAGCGTTTACTTGGTAGCAGAGCTCTCATCAAATTCCCATTGCTTGATATCTCAAAGATGAGATATTGACGGTCTTCGGACATCGCGCAACCCTGCTTCATATGCATTACGCTGGACTTCTCAAGCCTCTTTCTGGGATACATTGAAACAGATAGCATGTCTTCAAGTTATCCTTCCACGGTCGTCTGAAATACTCTATAAAGAAATAAGTTTTTCAACCAATCCTTGAATAATAGCTAGGAATTATCTCTCCCGTTACTATACTATTACAAAACACGTATTCTTTCTCCTATCCATTTCTCCATGCGACCTTGCTTCCCCTTCTCCTAAATCCCAATACCACTTCCTTTTCCAAACCGTTCAACTCCCAGCATCATCCCCAACTACTAATCTTTGCCACAACATGAGCAAAGCCACCCCACAACATCTACGCTTTCCTCGCCGATACACATTCATTACACATAACAGCCATCAGCCATCTTCTACTGTACATCGCGACACGAGTGGAACGAAAATCTACATACCCACCTCACTGTCGCAGCAGTCCATCCGCCGATCCAAGTACCACATACATAAACCCACTTACTCGCTCCACATCCTTTACCCCACAATCCCCCCCACCTCCCGTTCCGAAAAGCCTATTTGTATTTACCTTAGACGGAAGAAACAACCACCTAATAAACTCAACTCACCAGCAAGCACGCATAAACCAAGTTCCGAATCATACAACTACATACCTAGCTAGTGGAAAATGAATAATGACAGTCTAGGGTACATCCAGGCATCCTTACTTCAAAGTAACAATATATCCCGTGTGGGCTTTCATATAAGTAGGACACAAGTAGAGATTACAGGATTGGAGGAAGATTTTCAACACACGAAGAGTTGGGTAGTAATCAGAATAAGAATATATGAACGGATGGCTGGCTGGATGGATGGATGGATAGCCGGGGACGATCAATCATTCTTCAGAGCTACAGTATGAACGAGAGGGGCACACATACATACATACCCAGGTCCATACATGTACTTGCCGAAATGGGAAAGTGGAGGGCTGATCTGATCGGGAAGGAGAGTCTAGATCTGTACCTTGTCTTGTTTTCCTAGAATCGGTTTCAAGAAAAGAATTTAGCCGGAAAGAAAGATATGATCCAGGAATTCCCAAATAGGCAAGTTAAAAGGCTGCAATCATTTTTAAGTCTTTCTTGTATTCTGGTATCTACTCTTCTGGTTCTGGTGTGGTATCTGTATTTTTAATGCCTGTGGTGAGCATCATCCAAACTCTTTGTCATAATATCCATGGTTTGTACATATCCAGCCATGCTTTTGTCATCCCATATAAAAGAAAAGTAAACATTGACGCCCGTCCCATGCTCCTTGCCCGCAAATGCTGAATTGTTGTGCCATCTCATCATACAATGTCCCATGAAATATGAGAAATCATCACCCACTCAAGATCAGAGTCGGTCAAATCCGTCCAAATCAATTAACCTCCACAATTCCCTCATTAATCTCGCGCTTCATCTGAGCAAGCCTTTCATGCATGTCCAACAGCGCTACCTCCTTATCAAGGTCTCTTGACTTCATCCCGGCCAATTCCTTATGAAGTGCCTCGTACCTTGGATAATAACTTCGGTACTTGCGTGCCAGATCCATAACTTCAGGCTTCAAGTACCGACTCGAGGTGGAGGAAACCGATGATGCTACGGAAGATGACTTGTGATGTCTTTTGTGGATTGGTGATCTAGAATTCTTGGAGCTCAAATGATTCGCAGGAGATGCTGAAGATGAGGAGGAAGTACGATCTCCTGAGGAATTGTCGACATCAGATGCATTGGTTGGAGGTGAGGAAGCGAGAGGAGAGGACTTTTGAGGCGAGGTATCCTTGGTTTTGGTAGATGCAGAAGATTGAGTTGAGGTATTGGTAGAAGTATTGGTAGTTCGAGAAGATTGCGAGGCGTCGGAAATACGGTGGATGGTGGATGCTGCAGTATCTTTCTTGACCTTTTTGCTTAGAGGAATGCTTGAATCACTAGACTCTACATCATCTTCGCGTGGACGCTTTGCAGCAACTGGCTTGGGCTTGGGCGGCTTGGAAGTTCTTTGTTGAAAATCGCTCTCCTCATCTGAATCTTCAACAAATTCGCTCGACAGAACCTTTGTCCCTGTCTTGGCGGCTTCCCGTTTTTTCGCAGCTGCTGTTGGCTTCGGAACAGGCTTCAGAGTAGGCTTCGTGGTATTCTTCGACAACACTTTCTTCGCTGGCTCCTTCTCGCTGACCTTCTTCGTTTTGGTGCTAGGTGATTGTGACACAGATTTGCTCTCACCCTTCACCTTGGACACCTTCTTGTCCTTGATTGAACCCTCATCCTCTGGTCCGGACGTCTCGCGACCTGACCCATCCTCCTTTTGAACCTTGATCTTTGGTGGGCGTTGTAGATCACCCCGTGCAATCTGAGCTTGTAACTTGCTCAAACTCTTTCCCGTACCACGTTCCGGTTTTGGTAACAATCGGTCCCACTCTGGCTCTGATACGCCCAATCGCATGCGGTCGTATTGTTTGACAGCATTATCAATTGCAAGTTGGCGGTCATCTTGGTTCGGGAATGTGAATGACCATACGTCAAGCTCCTTCCAGTATGATTTTCGCAACTCGTGCTTGCCAATAGACTCGTTTAAATCTCCGACTTTCCTAAGAGTTTGTTTGAAATCATTGCTACCAATGTCCGGAAGCATTTCTCTCAGAGCTCGCTCACTCGTGGGGCCAAGAGCAAGCAGATGTATTATAGGTTTTCGGGCAGTCTTGGCCAGTTCGGCTTGTTGTTGTGAGAGGGGTACGGAAGTGGGACCAGTTGATGGGGATCTGACACCAGATAGGGCTGGACTCGAGGGCATTGATCGTGCTGTGTCACTACCGAGGGATCGGTTGGTGGATAGTAACTTGTTCTTACCAGCACCCTTTCGCTGGCCAGGGAGAGGTAGTCCTGTCTTGATATATTTCGTCCTACTAGGGTCAGCCAAACTCTAAAGTCCTCCAAAGATGACTTACGTATTGCCTGCCTTCCTCGCTGTTTCTGTGGCCAACGACGATTGAAGTTGTGCTAGAGCTGCGTCTGTACCGGCACTCGAGGTAGCCTTGGGCTTAGCCGTAGGAGGCTTGAGGGCGGGAATAAACTTCTTGCCACCAAAGACAGCCATGAATGTAGCGTTGGGTTTGGAATCGACTTTGATGATCTTAGGTTTCTTTGTGCCGAGCTCTTGTTTCTTGGAAGTCTTGTCGTAGAAGGCCATTGCATCGGAGTCGGAATCGGTACTTCGATAGAGTTCGTAAGTAAATGGGTCGTCCGAGGTGGAGAGGTGCTGGGTTTTTGTTCCGTAAGATAAACTCTAGAGGGAATAATTAGCAAGTTGCTTGCATGCATCATTGGGTGAATATAAAGCAATCATATAGTTGCTGCGTAGCAAAGTAGATAATTCACTCAACACACCACCCGCTGGACCGCCAGAAGTGAATATGAAGCTTACCGGATGTTCCCCCAACGACAATTGGAGAGGTTTGTCATTCTGGAAGCATTTGATCATGTCTTCAATCACACTATCCGAGAGGGTGAGACCAAAGACCTCGGGGACGACGGAGCCAGGTTTGGAACCAGCATCCGCAGAGCTACTCAGCGACATGCCGGACTCTGGCACAACGAGGGAAGGCATTTTGAATAATCGTAGGCCAAAAAAGGTGAGGTTTGCTTGGAAAGTTGGAATTCGGAATTATTCTGGCTCGTGCCACAACAATGGGTGGGTGACGTTCAATGCTACCTCGACATAAAGGCGATATCAGAGTCCAATCGTCGGGGGAAGATGGACGGATTCGAAAAGGGTGGTAGGTGCTGGTGGTGGTTGTAGAAGGTATGAGATGGTGGGAGGATCAGATCGAGGAAGATGCACTTCAAAGGACCGGGTCTGTTCAGCACAGTTCCTTTCTTTGGTGCCAATAATTGGAAGTCGGGCATGAGGGAGGATTCTTTGTTTGAGAGTGAGAGTGAGGCGTTGAAGGACAAGGACTAGGACTCAGCCAGCAGCAGCCAGCAGCAGCGCAGGGCAGCGCAGTACTAGGAACTAGGAATAGGCGAAGGCCCGTAGAGTAAGCCCAAAAGGAAGAAAGCCCCAATCAAGCCTGACCAAGTACCCGGGGTGGCAGGCCTGGATGCGCTGTGATTCGACTAACTGGGTAGCTGGCAGGGCCACAGGGACGCCAGGGTACTGAAGAAGATGGGCGAGACAGGGAGGGCTGGGATTAGGGATTCTGAACCGAGAGTTGATGTCCAGACTCAGAACGATACATAGGGTACCTAGAGAGAGGTATGTGATTGATATTCCAGTCACCCAGCTATTAACCAAATACTCATTCAATCCTAGCAATCAACCACCACCATGATTCACAAAGCTGTAGAATCGCAAGCACACCGTACAGCTGCCAGCGAGTACGGTATTGCTTACTAGTCGGTGGACTGCTCGGCGTGGGACAAACACAACCCACCACCACCTCCTCTATCTACAGTAGCACCGTTACGGAGGTATCCACGCGGGTTGATTACAAAGAAGCCGTCTTTGAGCTTCTTTAGACACCGCATAGCATGAGGTAGCATAGGAGAGAATATTATTATTCTTTATATTTTTATTATCTCCTTGTCGCTCATGTCCGTCGGCCTTTCACTCTCTTGCTTACCTACCTAGGTACAACACATCATCTCATCTATACACAGCACAGCTCAGACAGCACAGCCCGGAAGAATCCCAGCTTCGTCCGTTGTCCGGACCTCTCCCTGTCCTGTCCTGGAATGGGTCGCCAGGAACCGCGAGCGATGGATCCTACGGACCGTATTCTGCAACAACCGGCCTAGGGCGTAAAGTCAAGTGATCCTCAAAGGCCTGAAGTTATATAGTGTCGTTGCCGCTCCCGAGCAAGATAGATTTCATTCCCCAGATTTCGACCGTTTATCCAAATCATGTCGATCGACCATCTATTACTCCTTTCATGTCCGGCCTATTGTTCACCGGTGACTGCTTGCGGTGTTGGAAACAACCTCGCTGTCGCCCGGCCATTGTCAGTTGGCCCGTGGTTGGGCACAATGGCCGCAACCCCGCCTTATTACTATCCATTGATGCCCCATCTGTGCTGTCTCGAGGCTGCTTGCTTTCCTTCTTCCTTCCAGCAAGCTCTCTTGTCCCACGTTCCACGTCCCACTTCCCACTGTGATGAACCGACGGGCTCATCGATCGCGGTCCACGAACCACTAGAAAGCCCACTAATTATTCAAGGTCCCGTAGGAATGGGTGCAGCCCATCGCGGAACGTCTATCCAGAATGCCTAGTCCCGTAGTCACAAAATAGTGTTGTACTAGCGATTGTCTATCCAATCCGGCTACAACTAAACCTTTCTCTCACCTTGCACCAGTTACTTGATGGGCAAGGGAAGTTTCGAAACAGCTTTATACTTCAGATACGGGTATGGGCCCCTCGATACTTTACCAAAGTATGGAAGTACCGGCCTGCCAATGGTCAATCGAGACCGAACTCTTGTGCAGCCGCCACGCAGATCCATTCTACTTCTGCCAAAGTTTCTTACATCTTTTGTTGGCTAGATTTCACATCTGTACCCCTCGCCACCTACCCAATCATTAATACCACAAAGAATTGGATCACGCAAAAGGTGTGGTGTATTTATTGAAAGACTATTCTTTCCACATCCTGTCCAGATTCAGCCTCCTTTACCATTTCGGTAAGACTCGACTGCGGAAAGGCCCGGAATATTGATTATCACAGAGGTCAAATAAATGGCCGCATAGAGGGGCAGAGAAGTGATATAAAAACGCCTTCATATGTCAGCCATGATGAAATAAGCCGTATCTGCAACAACACATGGAATCGCCGAACTCCAAGCCACGGAGCAAGCCACACTATAAATCATAATCCGCATTTGTGTGTTATCTCACGGTACTTAATGCTTTGAACATATTAAACTTTACTGAATTAGGAAGCATGAATACTAAACCTCCACTCTCGGCTGAAATGGCACATCAGTGCTTCAGAATCATCCGAGCTTTATAGCCAACTAATGGCGTTCACCGTCCAATATATTACTACAAGGTGATCCTGTGTCAGAAGATCAAAAACCTTCTTTCCATACATTATATATCGTTGAACCCTCTGCTCTATAGCAGACACAAGTCTTGACATCTTCGCTTTAGACTTCTCTAGACTTCTCTAGACTTCTCTGCACTACACTGCATGAAAAGTCCTATGAACAAACTGATTAGCCAAACACCATGAGCCATGCATGTACATGTACATGTACCGAAAAACGCATTTATCACACGCATATCAAGTACAGTAATCCTCGTCATCACGGACGCTCTACATCAATAATCGCCGCGGGTTCTTCCGTCGGACCAAGAGTGAGACCAGGTGTGAGGGTGAACGTGACCATACCAGAGTTCGGTCCGTTTGAAAGCCTGTCTTATAACATCCATCCAGTCCTCAATCTCGTAAACGTGTTTGAATCGTCTAGGCAGACCAAATCAAGTCTATAAATCTGCCCTGCCCTGCCTACCATGGGATTCAGCAGCTGCTTGGCTGACTGGTATCGGTGAGCGCGGGAAGGAGGGGAGGGGGTCCGGAAATCTATAGATGGATGCAGGTCCAAACCAAAACCCCTCGAACACCATCTGAATCCAATAATAATCCTCCTGGTTTGATGCAACCACTACATACCTACCTCCCTAACCTAACCCCAATAACCCTTATACTTCCATTCCTCCATTCCATCACCAACCAACCAAATCCTCAATTAATATTTCACCTCCGCACCCCGTTTTCCCGCCAACTCATAAATACCAAAGCAACATCTTTACCCCTCGGCCCGTCAATTAAGAGCGCTATCCCCTGTAATCCCACCGCCGTCTCTTCCCGAGCTCTCGTGCATACCTTAAGGATGTGAGGGGTCCGGGTCGGGGTCGCCAATCGCCAATCGCCAGCCATCTCTCACTCATCGCAACCCAACCCAACGCAATAGCAATCCAGTCTAGAAGGCCTGTAATCTAATCATTCTGCTTATTCTTCTTCCTCCCTTCTTCTTCCCTTCTTCCGCTGTGTGCGCCAAACACGACAAATCTTCGTACCTCTAGGAGTGAGACAAGAGAAGAGCCAAGAGAAAAGAAAAAGCCTCGGCGTCATTCCTGCATCGCAACTTCGCAAGCAATGTCCTTCTTCTTGGACATCTAATCCAAACTAATCATTTGATGGAAATCAAATCATCTCCACTGCATCTTCTACGTATTTACACCTCTTTTTCGTCGCACAAGCAAGACGATGATCTATATTACGATGAGTTGTCTTGTGTTGTCCTCGAGTCATACCCGCATATCTTTCGTAGGATCGGGGTCTTTCTATTTTTAGAGAATGTAGGGGTTGAGTGTCACGTTTTCCCTCTTTGGAATACGACAATTCTAAGCGTCGGTTTATCGTTTGGATTGGTGAGATGAAGTATCCCCTATAAGATTATGAGCGGCTGAGGATGTATCATCTCGGTGAGATGTTTACAAAGGCTGTAGTTCAGCGTTGGATGCAGATCTCTTGGAGATGCTTCATACAGTAGTAGCCTTTCGCAAGCGCTGATAGCTATGATGGTCTGGTAGGCTTCAGAATTGTCACGAGAAAGAGATAAATCTCAGGATTCGGAGATGAGGTGAGGTCTTTTGAAGTTTCCTTGTTGATTGATGGACATGCGACAAAGACCCTACGGATCTCAAGTCGTCTATCTAGACGTCATGGATATACATGCTAGTGCATTCATCACCATCAACGAACGCAATTGCAATTGCAAGCAGAATCAGTCAAGTCTTTCAAATTCAATCATACAGTTGATCAAGATCAGAATCCCAATTCCATTCTGTAGCATCTCATCACCCACAATGTCAGGCAATTTCGGAAAAGCCCACAAGTCACTCAATGGTGCGCCAACCCCGCATTCCATACAAAGCTCAAGAGAACAAGTACTAACCGCGAGATACAAAGTGATGAAGAAACCCTTGGGCATGTTCTCCAAAGACCCAATGACAGGTTTCTACCGCAACGGTCTATGCGAAGTCGGTCCTGAAGACACCGGAAACCACTCTGTAGCCGGTTCGTTCATGTCCTACTCCCTCCATCCACATCCCAGCTAACACGCCAAAGCAACCCTCACAGACCCCTTCCTCGACTTCTCCGCCAGCCGCGGCAACAACCTTCGATCCATCGGCCTCAGCGCCGGCTGCAAATGGTGTCTATGCGCCAACCGCTGGAAAGAAGCGCTCGATTTCGCCAACAGCAGCGAGAGTGGAGACGCAGCAAAGGCGAGCATTGTTCCTAAAGTACACTTGCACGCCACGCACGAGAGAGCGCTGGATGTTGTCGACATGAAGGATTTGAGAGCCCATGCTGCGGATTCCGAGGCGGCGAATGCGAGTTCAGTTGCGCAGGATACTGGGGGTGGGAAGAATGGCTTGGGTAGTGTGGGGATCAAGGAGAAGACGGAGATGGCGGGGAAGGGGGGTATGACGAGTAGGGAGTGAGGAGTGAAGTGGTGTAATTATACGAGAAAAGGTATGGATTAAGGTTGATTGAGCCATGTACATTTGTTTATTTAGGATGAGAAGTCAAGTGCCAATGACGTGCCTGGCATCTAAGTGAGCATGATATCGCGGGTATTGTCCTCAAGATTCGAGGACATTCAGGAAACAGATCAGGTATGAGTACTTTGATGCTGAGAAGCAATTCGGATATGCTGCTTCTCCAATACATCCCCAACCTGCAATTATGACTGGAATAAACAGTCAACAATCCAACCCAGGTTAGCCAAACCAAACAGCCAAACCATTTGCTGACAAAATGAACTCAGTGACACATATTAACATCTGCATGATTCGGATTCCAAACAAAGCTACAATTGAAGCGACGCAGGTCAATACCCAAACTCGGCGTCATGAACCCTTACGATTATCAGCCTCAAGGTAATATCAGACGCGAAGCTTCGAATTCAAACATATCGGGGAGGTGAGTGTTCAGAATAATTGCAATATCTCAGGGGTAGCGAGGTTCCGAATTAGGTAAGTGGGGCTATGGCTGAAGGCCCTTCTGTTTCTGTTTGTATTTGGATTTATACTTCTGTGATACTTTCACCAATCAGTACCTCAAGAGGTCGAATGGTGAAATGTTGTGAGAAGTTATTGGCTTAGGGTTGTGGTTTGATGCTAGCGAAGGCTACAGGATTTGGGTTTGGAGGTTTGGGTTTATTGAGGTTGAGTTTGGGATATATATTATTGTTGTTTTTGTTTTAGGGCCGATTTTGATGATTTGCAGTTCTTTGGCTTATTTAACTAGGTATAAATAAAAATATTGCTTCTCTGGGTATATTCTAGCTATGCTTTGTATTTAATGAGTGACTAAGAGCACTTAGAGAATATATCGACCCAGAGCCCCATGGAGATATCAAGAGAATGATATTGTAAGACTCCCTTCTCTGCTATTAACTCTTTGAATATACTTCCGGGTACCAAATTGAATTCCTGCTAGATATTATAAGCATAATGGGTTGCTCGGTCAATATTTGGTGTCAATTCACCGCCTCAAGTGAATCTCGAGTTGTATTTTGACAGCCTCGTCACTTTAAATCTTCGAATCCAAAAGACCCGCAGGTCATAAATCTACTGGATTGACCATAAAACTGATAACTCCATCAACCATTTATATTCCACAAACCAACGCTTCAGCATGGCCACAAACAATCCCACCCAAACCCGCGGGGACTTCTCGCTCTTCCCCAAACTCCCCCTCGAAATGAGACTCAAGATCTGGAACTCAGCCCTGGAAGAAGAGCTACACCGCAAAGGTCGCATCGTAGAAGTGCGATGGAGCCAGAAAACCAAACGATTCATCTCAGACAACCCCCTCCCAGTCCTCCTACGCACCTGTCGGGATTCCCGCCTCGAAGCCCGTAAAGCATTGAAGTTCTTGACTCTCGCCGTCGAAATCTCAAATCCCGATGAGCAAGTACTTGAGCTCCGACGCCTTGGAATCGCAAATCTCGACAACGTCAACCTACCCATCGTCACCCTGTTCCACACTTACTTCGACTTCAACCTCGACACCATCTTCCTCTCCCGGCATCACTTCCATATGTACATGGGCGACGACCGATTCACACATCCGGCCAAACTAACTGAATTCCTCACTGCTCTCAACCGCCAACGGCTTGTTGCTGAAAATATCCGTTACCTGGCCTTCGGCGGCGAGTCTCTTGATATGGAGGAATTCGGTGCTAGGATGTTCAACATGAAAGCCCTCGAACTCGTCACGTTCGTCTTCGATGACAACTGCTGTTTTCGAGCTCATTCCCGTTCGGGCGTACAGCACAATAAACTCGTGAAACTCGAGGCGATTAAATTCCCAAGCATGCCTGCTCTTCACACTCAGCAAGGGAACGGGAATCCTTTTACGAACCTTGGCATCCAACAGCAGCCTATCCAACACAACACAATCAACCCCCATCTTCCTCCGCAATTCAACGCCGGGATAAACAACGGCCTGACTCCCCTATTCGGGCTTTCCGAAGCAGACAGCCACGCATTGAAAATCCAAGCGCTCTGGCATGCGCGAGACGACGATCTGGTCACGTACCTAGAGGATACGGTGGCTGATCGAATGGCAAATGCTCAAGGCCAGGCGCGGGAGGAATGGAGTACCCTGGAGACATGTGCGGTGACTGCGATTAGGGAGGAGCCGACGGTGATTAGGGGAAGAGGTAATGGTGTGGCTGCTTCGGAACCTGTAAAGAGATCGATGTTTGAGGGATATGAAGTATCGGTTAATGGGAGACCGGTTAGAGGATAGTAGTGGAATGGGTATGGAGATCGGTTGTCAAATGGGGTCTTTGGGGGTTTTGTCTCTTCATCCTACTATTGTATAAAGGCAATCGTTTGGTGATTTAGACTGACCCGATTATAGCAATACATAAGTACTGTGATATTCAAAACCTGGTTATTTCATGGCTTTTGAGTAGTGTTGTTAGTTTGTATATACTCAAGACTGTAAAGTCTTCTTATAAACTTCATATAGCCGTAGAAAAAAAGTTGACCCAAAATCACGTCCTTCAT
>QGMI01000552.1:0-25842 GCA_007821535.1 Lachnellula occidentalis
ATGGTTTGTAGAGTGGAAAGAGAAGGGGGAGATGAATATTTGTGATGTGTACTTGGCTGTGAGAGAGGGGATTGGTTGAGTTGGGTTGTGATGGGTTTTGATGGGAGAATGAAGAGTGATCTATGTATGATACATGTCCATTGCTTTATAGACTTTAGATAATATTGGGCAGGATCTAATTCAGCTGATCTAGTTAATTAAGAACGTGGGTTATGCTTACTATACGTACAGAATCCTTCATTCTTTGGAAGGATAGTCATGGCAGCTTCGAGCTGTCTTGCCTTGTTCCAAGCAGATCACTCGACTCGTCCAGCTTGTATAGACCCCAGAGAAATCAATATATATTGCAGGGGTTTACCCCACGCTAAATGCGGCCATCGAAACAAAGTTGCATCCAGAATGATTATCATAGTATTTCAACCTTGTCCCGTCAAACTTCATTGTTCAAGGAAGATCCTAGAGATGGGTTTGAACCGATTTGCTTATTCTAGGCTGCGACATACGACTGATCCACATAGTATAGTTTTACGCTTGTGCCAGAATGATAGAGCCTTCCGATGTAGAGATTATTCCAATACGTCCGTTAGCTGCACCAAAAGGGCTACTTTTTGATTAAAGGAGGACTTATATACGTAGATGATCACAGTTTCAGATGCTTGAAAGTGTAAATGGAAAAGTTGTTAATCTATGTATGTAATTTGGGCAGTGCATGTCGATCAGAGCTGCGTATATGCGGCAAAGAAAAAAGCAAAGAAGATCATGCTAATAATAGAGAGTGACGCAAAGGATGAGGTATGGATTGTAAAGAGACAGAAAACGCGACCCGAAAAAGGTTGTCCGATGAGAGCCTTGTGATTGACCTAATTTTGGGAGGCAAGGACCCATTCGATACTATTTGCATTACTTATTAATGAGATTAATAGGTAATAGCTGAAGAGGCACGTTTTAGGGATCGTGTAGAACCAGTGTGTATATGCTAGGTTTCAGGCCTGCATCGTTCAAATTCGAACCAAATTCTATATCTTGTGTTTGATCTATGGCCAGATGGACATTGTTGATTACACCTGGTAGTTCCGAAACCGAGAGCCGAGAGCGAGACGAAGTCACGGAGTATGAGAGATCCTGCGATCGATCTCATGGTGAAGGAGAGATCTACGGAGGTAGAGCTAAGCGATGGTTGTCAGAATCCTTACCTACCTAGGTATGAAAAGCTTGACGTTGTTAACGCGGGGTAAGGCAGAATAAGCTTTGATCGGCACAGGGACGTCCTTATTGCTTATGCGGGATGTGGATAGCACGTAAGATTTCTAAAACTTGTCTATCGCTCCTTCTTCCTTCTTGCTGACCGCAGGAGGGCTGAGTTGGGAGGCAATCCCTTTTAGGTAACCTTAGCGAGAAAAGGGGAGCGATGCGAAAGGATAACAGAAATAGGTCCTGACATCTCTGTGACACCTAAGAGGCTAAGAAGACGACGAATCTATAAGTCACTAGCATCGCAGATGAGTACGAAAAGCCGGGTATGTCTACAACGCTACTCTCTCTCACCTACCGCTTGATTAAATGTTGAATTATAGGCTTTGTTTTGAAAACGTAGGTTTGTATATACTCAAATGCCTATACTTTTTCGGATCCTATAAGACTCCAAAACTCTGACTATGTAACATGGCAGGGAGAAAGAGACGACCGACCCACAGGCAAGCTCTACGAGTAAGGGAGAACAGGCAACCGGAGCATTCAATCTAGTCAACTGCCTCTCTTCAAATTTTAAATTTCTGGCTAGCTGCAAATCCAGCGAGGATTGGACTAGCTATTATAAATAATATTCCCATCTGAACTTTCGACCGAATGATTTTTCTGACAGCAGATATTATGCACCAAATGAAGTACGTAGCGATGATTCGCCGATGAATGTTCATTTGAATTGCACTTGTTGACAAATTAGGAAATGGAAGGATTTTGCAAGTAAATAGAATGGAACAGCATATGAGCTCAATTTCGAGCTTCTTGATGTATCTGGGGACTTGAAGCTGTATTTTGTCGGAGATTGGGATATATAGTAACCTGTCTACAGTGGTTTCTATTCTCCATTCACTCTTCATCTTGTAACTTGTAATCTGTAACTTCTGACTCGACTTCTAGCTTCTACTTTCCAAAGTCAATACTAAATAAAACGCTGCCTAGAACTATGCGTTCCTTCCCCGAGGTATAAAATACATTCATTCTACTACCAATCCCAAGTCAACGAATCAAAAAATAGCATGTCAAGACAGTACCAACTTCTGACAATCTCACAAGACTGTGATCCATAACGTACGTACTGCAAGTGCCAGCAAAGACTAGTTTAAAGCCGACACATCTATTATCAAACTCTGCAAGAAAGTGGATGGTGGATGAGGGATATGGTCGGAAGTCTTGACCGTAGACGGAGTTTGACTGTAAAGGAAAGTCACAAAATTTCAAAGGAAACGGTTTTAGAATTTCGTAGGGATTCGTACTAGGTGATTCAAAGAAGAATGGCGAGAAGACATCGTATTTCAAGTATATTGAGGAAATAAACATTTACACCTACCAGCCGCATGAGACGAACATCACCTTCGTTTTCGTTTTCGTGAGAAGAAGAGATGCGTTTATTGTTTTATAGGAATGCGTAAGTAGTGAAATAATTCAATCTATGAAAGAAGCTAGGCCTGGTGTGAGTGAAGCTGCTGATTCTCGTGATCTGCTTGCTTGATGGCTTGCCCGCTGAATCCCTTCTCAGAGAAAGACTTTTTATCTACTACTGTATAGGTAGATCAATCAAATCGACGTAGAATAAATCCTAGATCAAGGACCCTGCACTTTCCAACCATAAGAACCTATCAGTCATTTTACCTTACCATGCAAACCCAACATCCAAGAACTCAACACTAGCCCCCTCTTGACAGCCACCTGCACAGCCCTCCTGCCCTCATCCGCCATCCCCGGCGGTCCACGAACAACCACGGCAGTCCTTGAGCCCTCTTCAGTCACCTCCCCAATGACCTGTTCCAAGTCCGGGCGTTGCCCATAATGATACTTTATGCTCTCCCTCTCAGGCCCTATATAATTATCCCTTTCACTTCCAACCTCTTTATCAGCAGCTCGTTCAAGCACTTTTCCATCCAGCAGCTCTGATTCCAGCTGCCCGCAAACCTGCGCCTCAGTACCCGTGACGAAGATCTCAATTTCAATCTCACAACCCGTCGTATCTGCAATGGCCGATAGCTCTCTCGCCACAATCTCGCGAACCAAAGCTTCTTCTCTCGCCGCCCACAAGACCCTAATCTTCTTTCCCACATCCAGATCCACATTCGCATTCTCATGCTGGGCGAGAAAGAGGAAACTTTTCAGATAACTGATTGTGACACTAACCCCACTCCCGCCAGCAACGAGGAGAATGGTATCATAGTCCTGTAATCTAATGCCCTTACCTTTATACGGACCTTCGACGATGAGTCTCGGGTGGCTCTTCTGCATCAAGCGCGTGGTGAATTTGCCCTGCGGTCTAATATAGAAGCACATTGTCTGCTCATCCCTTACGACAGCGGTGAAGGGATGGTTTTCCCAGCCGCGGAATTGGAAGGGCTGGTAGAGGAAGAAATGGCTGTTCGGGTGCTTTATGGACAGACGTTTGGCGGGGAGGGTGATGGTGAGGATTAGTAGGTTGGCGGCGGGGTGGTATTCGGTGGTGGAGTGGGTGGTGGAGGGGGTGGGGAGTTTGAGGGAGATGTTGAGGTGGAGTTGGCGGAGGAGGCGCAGGAGGCGGTCGAAACACCAGATTGCGACGATGGGGTAGAGGTAGGGTTCGTATGCGCCGGTGAATATCTTGGTGTGGCTGTTTAAGGAATGTGTTAGGGAGGGGATTGAGAAAGGTGAAGGGAGCGTGCCTATGACTTACAAGAAAAGACCGATGAGCGTTACAAGTGCGAGGACGATATGGAGAAGTAAAAAGAGCTCGTAGGACTTTTGGCGGAGGAAAGATGAGGAGAAGACGATCATGAGAGACATTGTTATTAGGGACTACTATGGTCAGTTTTTAAAAGTCCAGACGGTGCGAGGAACGCACGACGGCGCCCACGTACCAGTATTGATCCTTCCAATCATCCCAATACTGAAGATCTTTAGAATCATTAGCATTCATGCTGTAATTTTAGGTTACAAGACATTTCACCTGCGAGTTCTTCAACAGTATAAGCAACATCATGAACTATTGCCTGCACAGTAGCCACGATCCCAATATGCCGATGAAAGATGCTGAACGTAGAGAAGTCCCAGCCTGTAGCCCAGAGTAAGATGTTGTTTCGTCCGGCGAATATCCACATTACAGGTAAATTCGCATAGGAGAGGGTACCACTTCGGTCAGCGACGTAGCGCCAACCTTGGCTGTAGTCGTTGTAGCTAGCAAGAGAGAGGATGTAAGAAGATGTTGGTGGGAAAAAGGGTGAGACATACTAAAAATTGGGATAGAAAACATCATAGGAGACGGCGCAGATGACGATGGATCAAATATAGTAAGCTATGATAATCAATGTCATAATTCGAGTGGGCATTGTGAAGCCGAAGACATGGCGCTGGTGGTGTGTTCCAATGGCAGGTGGAAGAATCAGGTTGGCTTGGAACCAGCGATAGATCTTTGAGAACCCGGTAGAGTGACTGCGTGGAGCAGATTGTGCTTCAATGGCACGTTGTCGGTTGGATGCTCTGCTACTGCGCGTGGAAAGGAGAACGGTGACGAGACGGTTGATAATACCGATGAGTAGGATGCCGCCCCAGAAGCCATATACACCCCATCTAGAAATCAAATTAGAGATGATGACTACAACCAGACTAGGTACTAACCCGTATCTTCCATGAATCTTGAAGGACTCATTAAACACGACCTGCTCACACATTAGCAACAACCCTCTTAATAAGTGCATGCATTTACAATAGTTCTTTTACCGGTATCATACAGCGCCTCCGAGATGAGGACTGAAGTATTCCACACGTGCGTAGTATCAAGCGTATCAGCAAACTCAACCACCGGCAAAGCAGCAATAGCATTATCAGTAAGATTTGGTAACAAGGTCGCGTAAGGGACAAGAAGATCATAGCCCACTGCGGTGCAATAGTCCTGTACCCATTCTTCCCCAGCAGATATCTGTTCCTCGGTGATGCAATAGACTTTGGCTGCTGCCCACATAGAGAACAAACTCAGGTTGTTTTGGCATAGGCTTTGATAGGGATTTACCTCTCCAGCAAAGACGAATGTTGACATTGCTTCCTCGATGCTATTAAGACAGTCCGAAGGGACGGCTAAGGCGAAGGAGGGGAGATAAAAGAGAGATAGAAGTATGAAATACTTCTAGTTGGAGAGAAACTCATGAAGATGTTATGGAAAGATGGTCTCTGGCAAAGTGAGGAGAAGAGATAGCTAGCATATTGTACTTCTCTGTGCCACTTCTGACAGCCACTGACCACCCTATTGAAACCCAAGTGGAGGGTCTGGAGAACCATAAAACATACGAGATGGGACAAGGAAAGCGAGGACGCATCCGCATCCGCATGCGCTCCGTCCCACAATGTGCCATTGAGAGAGTTTATACGCCAAGCATCGCATACCAAGGGAAAACATTTGCAGACTGAGTGGGCTGCGCGCTGATAGTTATAGTGAGGACGAATAGTGGACATTAGTGGCATCTGATAACGGAATAGGCTTTGCACTAAGGCGTTAGCTTGATCTGATAAACTGCTGGAAGTCGTCTGGGCCCCTAATTCAGCGAGTTCAGCGAGTTCAGCGAATTCGCATACTTGAAAATTTGACTCTCCACCTATAAACTTCGAAGTTATCGCCAAGTTGTTATGTAAGAGCTCCACACTTGGATTCGGTGCTTCGGTGCTGTCCGTATCGGCTGATGCCGGAAGACTGAAGAAACATTAAAGCGAAAGGCATAAGATAATGAACCAAAATCAAGAAAAGTTGCAACTGCAACTAAAAAGGGATTAGGATTATATATATCATACAGGCATGTCGGCTTAATAAAAACCTGTAGGCTCAAGCAAACCCATCTCGCAACGCCAATCCCATGCTCCCAGTTATCATACAGACGAACAGTCTGCCCACCCCAAAAGACAGTATGTACAGATTATCCCACTCTAATAATAAAGACGCCCGAATCTATATTACTAGCTCCGCAATTCGCTGAAAATAAATGGGAAAATTACAACACAGGCCTTCCAGAAGATGAGAACACTTTTTTCTACCGCAAGTGGGAACTTCCAAAAACCGAGAATTGATCCCATGGTATCCTTCATGACGATCCATACTGAAAGAAGGGCCACTGCGAAGAAATGGTAGAATAGCACAAATGGCTGTCTGATGATGCCGGCGAGTAGACCAGATGGGCCATCGATGCAATTGCCTCCTCTTTGGAAGTAGGAGAAACATCCCTTTTGTAGAGCCTTGAGCTGTCTATCGTTTGCTGCGAATAGGCTGTATAAGGCTTGTGCCAGGATGTTGATGATGGAGGAGAGACCTTTGCGCTTCCAGTGGAACTCTTTCATTGCTGCTTGGACCTTTGCTGTGTTGCTCAGATCTGGGATGCGTTCGGGAGACAAAAGATCTGCGAGTAGGACAACGTCATTGAATACGACTGTCATTCCGCCTCCAGTCAAAGGGTGTCGCATATTCATTGCATCTCCTAATACCACTACACCTTTCTCTACTTGCGTGCTGGGCGGCAGCCAGCTGTTTGGCATACTGCGTGGAATTTTGCCGTCTGCTAGTGCAGCTTCGAAGCAAGGCCGGACTTGCTTGGGTAAAGAGGGGAGTACAACTTTTCTGATATGCGCGCGAACGCCTCCGACGGCCGCGGCTGCTGATGGTGTATTCTCAGGTATATCGATGAGGGCTCGGGTTTCGTGTGTGCCGATTTGATAAAGTAGGACAGGTGAACCATCGCCGAGGATGACAATGCCATGATTTGGAGCTGGCATAGGGCAATCTATCAATTCCAGGGCGTAGAACTTGCTCTTGACAATGGGTGCCTTTCCGATGTACTGTTTTCGAAACTTCGATGCATAGCCGTCCGCGATGAGCGTGAGGTGTCCAAAGTAGTAATCATTCTCCTTCTTTTTTGTTGCAGGGTTGAAAGTCTTCGTTTCTACACCAAGCACTTGCGCAGAATGCTGACTCGTGATTGTGTCTGTTGCTTCTGTCTCGATGATTGTGATATTTGGCTGGCTGGCGCATGCTCTGCGCAATTGGGAGATGAATCGTCCATGGTGAAAGGACCTTCCCTCCGGCCGCGAGCTCTTCTCGTTCATAGAATCCTTGAAGCCTCCCTGGGCTGCCGCGCCTGCATTTGCAGGATATGGAATTGAGACTGGGTTCCCGTAGTATATAACCTCATATCCTACGACTTTCACCGAGTCAATACCTTGCAGACAATCCGACAGACCTAGTTTCTCCAACGCAGAAACACCCCCGGGCTGTAGTAGTTCGCCGACTATCCGATCTGGTTCTTTTAACGATCGTTCGAGGAGGATTACACTGCGGCCCTGTTTTGCGAGCGCAAACGCTGCAGCACAACCAAAAACGCCAGCACCAACTATGACTACATCTGCCTCATGATGTAGACGTCTACGCTGTTCGTTGGAGGCTTGGAGGGTAATCGTGGACGTGGACATGGTGGATGGTTGTGGTTGCGGAGGAGGTGGAGTGGAGGTGAAGATCAAGGCGGAGGGAGGAATTCAAGAGGGGAATATAAAGTTGTAGCGTATTACTATTGTTGGAAAGGTGAACATGCAGCTCAAAGTAGAAGGAGGTATGGGATCATGTCGTATCAGAAAAATGTATGGATGAGCTGACAGGTCCAAACAATGGACTGAGAAGTGACCCGAGCCGTGTGGTTTATTAGCAGAATTCTAGTTGCGAGGCGATTCCCGTGGTACGACTTTCCCCTGACATCGGACAATCTAATCCGCCAGCACGTGAAAAGACGTTATGATTTGGAGGTACGATGGGTCTTGGCAGCAGTTTTGTTAAAATTGAGGATAAGGGTTCAGATGAGGCAAGTATATGGAATATACATCATTACAAGGGTATATTGTCATACATACATCTCTTTGTTTAGCCCTTTCTACCCACATAGGTATATTTCATCATCGACATTGATAAACCTCTTTATTGTACCGTATTCTGCCGTTGAATAATTTTACAATAAATTACGTTATCCATAAGCTAATGCCTAATTGGCCACTAGCGCAGATCTCTACCCGGCATCTCAGTCTCCGGCCCCTTGATTGTGGTGTGTAGATTCCATTGGCGCTAAATAAAAGAGCGGTACATGCCCGAACTACATTTCTTCCTCCCCAACTCTCTCTCTGCCCTCTGCTACACACCTGCGCACTTCTTCCTGATGGACATCATGTCGAACTCCACGCTGTTAACAGCCCCCGACACCTACATAGGTATCTACAACGAGCTGTCCAAGTATAATGTTCACTTGAACATCTTCGAGCGATTGTGGGCCGTACGTATCCCCCTTAACCGCCACTTTAATCTCCTACTAACAAACCACCCAGAGCTGGTATGCCTACATGCAAAACGATGTCCTCGCGACCGGAATCCTCAGCTTCGTCATGCACGAGGCTGTCTACTTTGGCCGCAGCATTCCCTGGATTATAATCGACCGCATGCCCTACTTCAACAAATACAAGATTCAGGGGCAAAAGATCCCAACCGTCGCAGAACAATGGGCATGCACAAAGCTCGTCCTCCTCAGTCATTTCACCGTCGAATTACCTCAGATCTGGCTGTTCCACCCAATGGCCAAAGCCTGTGGCATGGATACCGGCGTCCCGTTCCCAGCATTGTCCACTATGGCTCTTCAAATCGCAATGTTCTTCGTCTTGGAGGATACATGGCATTACTGGATGCACCGCGCCTTTCACTGGGGTCCTCTCTACAAGAGCATTCACAAGATCCACCACCAATACTCCGCGCCATTTGGTCTTGCCGCTGAATACGCTTCTCCTATCGAGACCATGGTCCTCGGCGCAGGTACAGTCGCAGTCCCAATTGTCTGGGCCCTGTGCACCAAGAACTTCCACGTCTTGACCATGTACCTCTGGATTACCTGCCGATTATTTCAAGCCATCGATGCGCACAGCGGCTACGAATTCCCTTGGAGCTTGCACCACTTCTTACCTTTCTGGGCCGGTGCTGAGCATCATGATGTTCACCACGAGAAGTTCATCGGCAATTATGCGAGTAGCTTCAGATGGTGGGATTATGTCATGGACACCGAGTCTGGACCAGAGGCCGCCAAGGCGAGACGTGAGAAGGCGCAGAAGAAGATGGCTAAGAAGGCCCAGTAGATAGAGAAGGCAAGAGGGAGCTTGTACATATAGGTGGCACGGCGCTGTACACAAGCATTACGGGATCTAATCAGCGGATGCCCGGCCATAGAAGGCCCTGGAGAGTATGGGGTATACAGAGGCATAGAGTCGTGGGTATTAGATGCTAGAATTATACGGCGTTGTCGGAGTCAAGAGGCTCCTTAGATTATCATACAAAGGCCATCGTTCTTGACGGTGGCCAACCTAATTAACCAGATTGCGATCCATTACCTACTGTCTTCCCTCTCATCCGTGACCATGACCATATAAATTTTCCAACTATGAGACTTCAAGTCCCCTTCTTAGGCACACAACAGTCCCCCGCCTCCACCCCAACCCTATCTACCAAGTCTCTCCCCACCTCACTCTCGTCGCCCACATCCTCAACCTCCCCACACCTCCCCGCAACCTCATCACAGAACCTAGCCATCAACACATCTTTCTCGCTCAACCCCGGTGGAGAATGAGTCGTCCAGCGTATAAACGTCGTGTTATAAACCTACTCGTATCCACTTGCCATCAACATACATACATACATCACGTCCCCACGCCTGTTCTTTTAAAAAGCAGAATTCGTGGATAGGTGACTTACATTCGACCACTCGGGATGATGTTTCTGTAGTACGCATTCTGATGCTACTGTGTCCATGAATTCCTGCAATTATCGTATTACATCAGTCTCAGCATCGTGAAGAAAATGAAGTGTGTTATTTATATTGGGTATAGAAGGGAATGGAAGGGAATAATAGGACGAGAGGGAGGAGAGAAGAGAGGAAAACAAACCCAACATTTCTTAAACCCCTTGAACCGTACACGTCTCTCTATCCCCTTGCCATTTGCAATTAAACTCCATTTCCCTTTTGGTTTCAGCAGGGTAGAGAGGTCGTGCGTTGCTCGGGTTGGGGGGTAGGTTGATGAGAAGATTGGTTGGGTGGGAGTGGGAGTGGGAATGGCAGAGGTGGTTGACATTTTGCATATGGGTTTAAGGAATAATTTGAGGTAGGGGGATAGTGGGAGGCGCATTGCTTGGTTGTGAGAGCGTGGGAACTGAGAGTTTTCAGGGAGGGTGAGAAAGAGAGGGAATGATGGGATGAGGAAGACGATCATGTGATCGGATAGTAGTTGAGAGGATTTTTGATTGGGTAAGCGAGGTGGGGCGAGAGCGAGTACAGTATAAGGTATTTACCCGACCTCTCCGTTACTTGGAATCAATTTCTTCTATAAATTTGCCAAATCATTAATGCTTATTTCTTACAACACGCTTGCTTGGTTGTAAGTTGTGGGTTTGAGGAGAGATTCTTTTATGTTTAGCCGTCAAATAAACGACCTTTTTAGAGCAGGAGCGAATCTGACGTTCGAGGATGAAGATCCTTGCAAACAAAGCATTGCGGTCTGTGATTTTGAACGTTCCCAATCTCCTTTTTTGCGTCGTATTGTTTTCTCATCAACCGCAAGTTTCATCACCTACTATACGGTATGCTCCTGCGACTTCTGTTAGGAAAGAGACCAGACTCGCGTTCTTCATTTCTCAAATCATCGTTACATTCGGCTTCTACTTCTCTCTTCATCATTTGTATTCAGAGGCTCCCACCATTTCATCTAGATACGGGGCTGGACCTTGGATTTTGGTCATCTTGTAGGCAGTAGTTCTATGATGCCCATGAGAATGAGAGCTCCCTTGCTCTAGATGGTATCTCGGGAATCATATTGGTTTCCTTTTCATGCAATTCTCTGGAAGTCAACGAGGATCATCCATTTCAATCAATTCCCCCACCCTCTTCTCGTGCTCAATGTCCGTCTGCCAGACACCTTCGTCAGCCAACGCTATAGATGGATATCCTTCTCCCACCGCCCAACGCCTCGCTTCCCATTATTTCTACCATTGGTCTTAAAGATCATGCAATGGCCAGGTAGCGTTCATCTTTCACCATGACCATTCTGACGATGAAAGCCACGTCAATAACAGTGCCCATTTGCATTTCAATTGCCTACACGGAATACTCTGCACGGAAGCCCACCTCGCAATCGTCAACATAGTGCCCATGTCAGGCGGCAAGTCAGGTGTATGGCAATTGTATGGTTACTATCCGCAGTGGTCTGGCTGTAGACGGTAGCCGAGAAGCGTGATATTACAGTAGTATTACCATTTCTCCCGCGGAGCCTTTTGCACACATATTTCTTGCTCAAAAATATTAGCGCGACATAGATGCAAACCTGCTCAGTGCTTACGGCAAAATGTGACAATACTAAGCTTTAGTGTACTCTTGAATCCCGAAAGCCAATGATGATATACGGGTAGATTCATAGAATTGGCCTACTGCCGTTGCATCTCACCGATTATTGGCTAGCTTGGATGTTCGTTCAGACCAGACGAAATCTTGGAGCTTCCTCACGTAAGCCCTCCACTTCCCGAACCGAACACTAGTAACAATACGGAGTAGATATAGAAGCACGGAAGTTTACCTTCGCCACTAGCAATCAAGCTATTCATCTTTGTAGCAAAATTTAAAGGGGATTTCTGATTATAATTGAAGTTTTAAGTGACTCCGTTCATCAGCGCTCCTAGCAAACTAGTACTATCTCTGACAACAGTGTTTAAAGTGATATCGCATTAGAAGCATAAGGCTCGCGCTCTAGGGATGCTAGGGGAGGAGTAATTTTGTAGAGGCAATAAGGAACAAAGATCAAGGTGGGCGATAGTGATGTGAGGGCAACAGTGAGATCTATAAGCTGAGGTATGTCTGTGTGTTGGACTAGGTAGGAATGAACCCTCGATTAGTAATGAGTTTCTGATTATGGTCAATCAAGACTTCAATTGGAATTATTCAAAGAGTTTATTGGAATTGAAAACCCCTATTTAAACCTTAAAATAAGTACTTTTACCAGGAACGGACAGTAATCTGCGGGTCCCGGGTCCCCAAAGCCGAATCCATCACTAAACGCCAATTAGCTCACGGCAATCAGAATGATCTGCTCAGGGGATTCAGCAAGAAGCTCGACGAGATGGGGGTGGGACGGTGCGGGGCGGGGAGGGGAGGGGAAAGGGCGGGGAAGTGGGAAAGGCGCCACATATCCTTGCTGATACTGTACAGTACTCGAGTAGCGAACAGCTTCCGCGATTATTTGTAGATGCATACGGAGTAGATCCGAGATCCATATTTCTCAGTATTGCTTAGGGGCAATGATAGATCTTTCGTTTCTGGTGCCTTGCAAAGACTTATTTGGATACTCGCTTTTTTTTTAAGTCTGACTGTCCGACTGTTTTTACTCCGTTTTTCTATGCTCCGCGCCACTCAAAGAGCGTAGATCTAATAAGCATAGGAGCTTTAGTGGCCCCGGCTTAGAAGTCTCACTTCAAATTGTTATAATTCAGGGCCTATACTAGGGTAAGGAGCCAGTTAGACCTACAGGATTCCACGTATCTACGCTAAGTAGTGGATTTATAGTGGGACAGTTAGACTTAAACCGAGTAGCTTTCCAGTTTCTAGGCAATATACTACTTGTGCCAAGATGAGGGGGCAGTTGATTTTTGATACTTTTTAGGCTAGTCGTTGTTGGAATAATAATGAAACAGGCGTCGATCCGATCTCTCAGCAGCGAACTATTTCGGCGAGACGTACCCAGTATGGTATTTATGGCCGATAGAAGTAATGTGAGTGGTATACGGAGTACTTCGTACATAATCCATGGCATGCTGCAGAATAACAACGATCCATACGGAGTATCTGCCGGGCATCAACCCTGCTGGTGCATGTAAAACGCTCACCACACCAAGCCTACCTGCATTAGCCTGTTCGCCTATTCGCTCTTCGCCCGAGCAAGTATACTGATCTACAGTAGAATCTGGTTCTCCAACTCCAGCTGTGCCATATGTACGAGTATGGGTGGCATTGGGTGCGAGTATAGGTGCAAATGATACCGAGTACTGGATAAGTTGCCTCGTATTTATTAGTCCCTTCCGAAACTGCGCACCCCAATAGACTAACATATGGTAACCAGATATCGTCGCTACTCCGTACAGTATCTACCTGTCTACTCCGTACCATTTGCTCGTGCACAGTCCCAAATACTAGGGCCCCGCAGTCAATATACTTCTCGCAGTCCAAATGCATATATTGCTGGCCAATGATTCCCGCGGGCTTGGGCCAGGTTTCAGCTTCATGCAGAGCTTCTTACGGCACCCTGAAAATTGCTGTGATGCATGGCATGACAGATAAGGCTGGTGTCACCTGCACAATGCCTGTCCTTCATCACCTCAAATTCTACATTTATTTCGCTGGGCCTCATATCCTTGGACGATAATCCTACAACTGTTGATATTTTGTATGCTTATTGCTCCTTAGCCATCATGCAATTGCCACCGGCTGCTCTTAACGCTATTTTGAATGGCCCTGCACTAGAACCCCCTCAGGGAGTGGTGCCAAACTTCAATAGCCACGATACGCTCGCGGTATACATTTTGCCTACGGTGCTCTCAGGCCTGGCGTTGTCGACAGTATTTCTCATCCTGCGGATCTATACCAAATACTTCATTACCCGTTCTGTGTTATGGGAGGACTGTAAGTCCATACATAGAATATTCACCTCTACGCCTGCTGACAATCTTAAGATGTCTCTATATTGGCTTGGGTGAAAAGACCTTTGTAACAAGAGAGTCTACAAGTTACTTACGCTCTCAGATAATGCTAGTAGGGTTTGCGGTTCCATGTTGCTATTGCACCCGTGTAGGCGGACGACATCAATGGGATACTTCGGTGAGAGACTCGATTGACTTGTCTTATGTAAGAACTTCCTAGTACTCTATATCCGCCAACATCATTGATAACCCCAACAGTACGCGAATATCGTTCAGATACTCTACGGCCCCACCATGTTCACAGTCAAACTTTCCATCCTCTTACAATACATGCGTATCTTCGTGCCCGGACGAGAAGGGAACATGGCGATGTTCGTCTTGATTCATACTGTCTTGTGGGCTGATCTCGCATTCTACACGGTGGACACACTTTTCGAAATATTCTCCTGCAGTCCCCGAGCACTAAATTGGAACAAGTTGATCGATCACGGAAGCTGCTTTAACGTCGAAGCCTTGATCATATCAGCCGGAGCCATAAACGTAATTTCAGATTGTGTGATCCTCTTCTTACCAGTGTACTCAATCTGGAGACTGAACCTGTCGACCAAGAAAAAGGTGCAGATCATTGCTGTGTTTGCTTTTGGCTTACTGTATGAACCCCTTGAATCTAAGTCAAGACAGTACAGGATAAAACTGATCATTACTCCTTTTTAGAGCCTGCATCTCCTCAGTCATACGCCTAGTCTACAGTATTCTACTATTCAAGACGGAAGACCGTACCTACGCATTTGTTCCCACTGGATTGTGGTCTACCGCCGAAGTCTCGATTGGCTTTATCTGTTCCTGCCTTCCTGTCCTGCCGAAATTCTTCCAGGTCATGGGCAAGAAACTCGTAACCAACAATTCGATTACTACTCCTTCGCGTTCCTATTACAAATCTTTCGATGCCCAGAGAAGCAACGCCGCTGCAAATCCATATGATTCGAAAAGAGATTTGGCTTGCGGTGATGAACCCTTTGAAGGTTTAGAGCTGACCCCGAGGGCTGGGAGTCGCCATACCGACATCAGGGCGGGGAGCAGGAGGCCCAGCGGTGCGGATGAGGAAGGACAGATTTTGAAAACTATTAGGGTTGAAGTGGTTGAAGTCAATGAGCTACGGAAGGAATAGTCAGGGAGAAAGGCTACGAGACAGATCATTGTTTTCATGTTGTTCTGTCCTGTATGATGCACCGGGACTAGTTGTTTCTTTGAAATGAGCTATTCAACTTGGTCTCTACTCAATAACAAGCCTTACAGTGAAAATCTATATCTATTACCCAGTACATACAGCAGTAGTACTGAAAACGAAGAGGCACGAGTGGGTATCATGCGACTACAGCGCCACGCGGGGTAGCTCAGATCAAGATATTCTTTGACATGGGTTTCAAAGCTCTTCCTGAGGAACCCAGGGGATAGAATCATACCCTCTGCATGTAGGCACAATTTCATGCTTTTACCTGCGATTTCGCGGCGATCTCGACAGTGAACCCTTCCTGAATCAATGATCACGAACCGCCAAACCCTCGGTATGGACGTACTATTGTCTACAATTTCATAGGATAGTTCGGAGAAATGAGGCACAGAGAGGAAGTTCCACGAAGATGCTACGTGACGATTCCTTGAAATATGTTAAGCTTGTTTTAGCGGAGGTTAGGCGGGTGTATGTTTAGTATGGGTGCAGCGCAGCACTAGCAAACGAAACTGCTGGTGATTTATTTAATTTTGAAGAAAGCTTGGATATCAATCAAGATTATGAAACTAACTTACTCTCAACGGACAGATGCGTCTCCTGGGTTGTTTTCGCTTTGGGGTTAAGAACATAACGTGCGTGGCGGGTCCTCCCCCCCCCATTTTTTTAAGCGAGCCGCCTTCAACACTGTACCAAGGGGCGACGCCAACGCCACGGAGTTCACAATGGTGCTCATTAACGCGATGCAGTATCTTGATTGCAAATGTCCAATCAAATATCCAAGTTCAGAGGCCTGGCTGGTGCATCCTTGGGACTGCGAATAGCCACCGTTGCAAAGACAATCAAATGAGGGGAGGTGACGCTCAAGATCGTGGCGACACAAGAGAAGATTCGTCCAGAGTCTGAAAGCTGAAATCCGTACTTCCCCATGTGCCGACAGGCAGTGACAACGAGAGACATTTATTGGGAGACCTCACCTCTTCACCCCTTTTCAAAGAGTCCTAACGATTGACTAAAATATTTCGAACACCAAGACTCCCATTTGCTTTGGCTCAGCTTGGAGGAGAGTTAGGGGACTCCATGTCTAGAAGTTTCGACCGCACGGGATCTCGTTCCTCCGCCCCCTCTTGATACAGCATCTCCTGCTTTGCCCGTGAAAGTCGAGGGTGATGCCTATCCGACACGTCCAAAACACTCACTCGCTGCGAATCGCTCTCCAGATTCCCCAGCACCGGAATATGGCCATCACAGTTGACCCAGTTATCGTGTCCAGCAGATTCTTGCGCCATTCTTTGCAGCTGCAAATATCCATCCGACTCCCAAGCTAAGCGGCCGTAACTGGTGTAGCGCTTCTTCAAGACGTGTTTTTGTATTGAACCCCAGATACTGTCAATGTTGGCTGCCAGGATGACTAGAAGGGACCCCAGACCGATGATCAGAGACACGCCCAGAGTGCTGAAGTTCTGGTATCCGCCTATGTTGCGTACTATCTGGCGTGTGCATAATTCCCGTTCATATTTGTCGTTCGGTGAATGGAAAGGTTCATATAATCAGTTGGTCCTGTAGCAATCTCTACTATTTGCTGTTGCAGCACTGCAAGAGATGTTGCGAACCACGCGTCGAGCTTTAGCTGCCAGTGATTCGATGGGAGTTCCGCTTGTTGGATGAGAGCTAGCACTGTGCTCTGTGCCTTCAGGGAGCTTCCGTCTCGTCCATTGACGGCCGCCCATAGTTTTGCTTGGACGCTCGCAACAAACATCGTGGTGGCAGTGGCATACTGCAAATCGCTCAGGTCAATTCCATCCAAGTAGTCGCCGAGGTCATCGAATTTGACGAGTGGGCTACAGAGCGGGGGTGATTTAGAAGGATTACACATTTGGAACTGTTCGATACAGCACTAAAGAACAGTTACATGATTAGCAAGGAATTTTAGGACATGGAAGTACAAGCGTCTCAAGACTGGCCATGAAAGTAGATTTGAAATAGAAAAGAAGATAGTGACGAACCATTAGACTCGTATAGGAAGTGCTGATATATCTAGTCACTTCCTCGCCATCGTTGAGTGTTCTGTTTACAGCACTTGTCGCTGTAAACATAGGATCAGTGACCGGGTCCTTGTTATCTACGCTGTTGGTAGCAAAAAAAAACATGGTCGAATCGGCAATGGCCAGCAGAGCCAAGAGAAAGCAGCATCGCGGGTTTTTAAAGTGATGGTAGCACCGATACTGGCATTGTCTGAGTAGTTTTTCCATGGACCTGTGTGGATATAAGAACGATCTATTTGGGAAGACATTATCCTATATCGACGAAAGAGATACAAATAGGAAGAGCAGGTCGTTAATAGCTGCCACTCTGAAACAAGCACGAAAAGCAAAAACAGAAAGATTGGGGGAATGAGCTGCAGATACGCTTTTTACAGACTTGCTGCCCTGAGGGTTGATTACCTGGGGTTGACAGTACTAATAAGGCCCCATCTAGTTGACCGAATCAACGACAGACTTAATAATAACAGCACTAGCATACTGTTGAGTACGGCGTACTTCGTAAAAGCCGTGGAGCTCAACCCCCCTGCAGCCTTGTTGCGAACGGAGGCTAATCATTGGTTCACTGCGCTTTATGTGAATCCGTAATGTAGGGCACAGCAGTGACCTTATTATGGTCTTTCGCAGACTCGAATTTGAGTGGTTGTTGCACCGTGATAAAGATCAGCAATGGGGGTATCCAACCACACAGGATTTCCAAAAGCAAAAGATCCTTGCCTGGACATTATGCAGGGTCCAGCATCTACACCGTGGACTTGTCTGAGTTGTCTCTCAGCCGCACGTTGTTTTCTGCAGAACATCCTGATTCCGGTCGATTGAAAAGCATGATTCGTTGATTGTTGCGCAAGTTGCGTGATTTATCGGCTCGATACCCAGCTCATATTTCCTTAAGTCTATATGCCTATCCGTAAGACTCTTCTTCACTGTGTGGGGCCCTCTCCTTGATTAGGCGCCCCGGCAGGTGACGACTATCTGCCTCTCAGCGAAAATATCAGCCCTATTGGGCAGTGCTACAGAAAATATGCGGTACATAATTACCGGTAGGCGGACCAAACAGAGGCTGGTGCGACGTGCAATAAAAGAAGCCCGCTCTGGAAGGGGCTACCTACATGTAACTGAGGGGTCCCAAATTCAGGACCTGTTGATCAGATAACAATCTCTCATATTTTGAAAAAACCTAATCAGTATCGCCACGCGCTCCTCGTGCCCATTTTTCGTACCCTTGGACCATTTCGAGAGTGATTTGCTTCTTCACGGTCGTGACGGCTTCCTTAAAATCGTCCATTTGTAGCTGTAGCTCCAATCCGGTTTGATCACACTTCTTCAGCACTTTGTCGATCGCAGTCTGGCAGATTGATACTACTTCTGCTCCAGAGTACCCTGTCGGAGTCAGTTATTACGATATCATAAGAGTCTCTGAGAAATTCACGTACCTTCAGTTAACTGGGCCAACAGTGGGATATCGACATCGTCGGCCATGTCCATCTTCCGCTGTTTGACGCGCAGAATTGCCTCCCGACCAGCAAGGTCCGGAGGAGCCACATATATCAACTGATCAAATCGTCCCGGTCGAAGGAGAGCCGCATCCAGAGCTTGTGGTTGATTCGTGGCCGCCAAAACCATAACGCCTTTCAGAGTCTCAATACCATCCATTTCATTGAGCAGTGTTGTCAAAACGTTGACGCCGTTGTTACGACCTCCAGATGCCCGCTTTCCGCCGATGGCATCGACCTCGTCGAAGAAAATGATGCTGGGACTTGCTGCTCGGGCACGTGCGAAGATCTCCCGTACTGATCTTTCGGACTCTCCGACATACATGTTGAGGAGTTCGGCGCCTTTGACGGCGAAGAAGTTGAAGCCCACTTCGGTGGCCATAGCTTGGGCGCTGAGGGTCTTTGAACAACCGGGTGGGCCATATAGGAGGATGCCCTTCTTGGCAGCTCCCCCAAGTCGAGCCATGCGTTCAGGGTGCTGGAGGACCCATTAGTATGCTTATCGCAAGCCGACATGAGTATGTCTCGGAAGTGGTAAAACACCAAAATTACTTACAAGGAGAGGGGTTTCGACGGCTTGGCGAAGAGCCTCTTTAACATTTTCCTGCCCACCGATTTCATCCCATTTAACGCTTGGTGGTTGCAGTGTGATATCGTGCATTGCCGTCGGCCGAACAAGGAGCAACGCTTGTTCAATATGGTCTTGCTCTAGATAGAAACTCTCTGGAGCTTCTGTATCGACCTTACCACGACGGGCTCTCCTCGCAAGCTGATAGGCTTTGTTAAGCAATTTCCGCAGATCTTTTGCAGTATAGGCATGAGTCCGATCTCCTAGCTTTTCCAGCGTATCAATGGGGGAATTTGGGTTGAGTGGTGGCGCGAGTGACTTTAGAATTGCTTTTCGAGCAGCAGAATCGGGTATAGGCAACAAGATATCTTCGTCGAATCGGCCAAGGTCCCTTAGAGACATCGGGATTCTGTTGGCATTCAGGGTAGCTCCGACAACCAGAACTTTAGACAACGTGTCTGAACGTCCTCCGACGAGAGCATCCAATTCTTCTTCAAGAACTTCTGTGATGCTTTCTGAATTTGAGTCCTCTTTTGAGACAAGATTCTCAAGATTATCAATGACGATGATGGAGGGCTGGCTCAGCTTCGCGTCTCTGAAAAGGGTTCGGATGGCAGGAGGTTTCGTGTCTCTCTTCACCCGATGTACCTTACCCCAACCGGTGCTGATAATTTGGTCGATGAGAAATGTCTTTCCGGACCCATGACCACCATGTAAAAGCACCGCGCAGGACTTTTGTTCTTGGATGGAGGGGAATTCATCCTGAAAGTCGCCGAGGAAATCGTTCAGCTTCTTCAACGCCTGATCAATTCCTGCGATATTGACAAGCTGGAGTTCAGGAAGTACTGCGTTGATCTGAGGCTGTTGAATTTGGTTGGTTATCTTGACGGACGAAACTTTTTTATCAAACGTGCCATGGCCAGTTGATGTGTTATTGATGAAGTCTACGACGAATGTTCGCTTTTGACCTGTGAGAGTGACATTCTTGAAAATCATGCCAACGAATAAAGTTTCTGCCCGGCCTATAGGTTGTTAGTATGCTGGCTCATCAGAATGTTCTTTCACGCGTAGCGGACTGAAGTGAGATTAACCACTTACTCAAGTTCTCTTTTCGAAGGTACCATTCCCAGCCAACCAGGTCCTCGCTGTCAAGCTCAGGCATGTCACTCGTACCAAGCTTTGGGGTGATATCCCTTAAAGTAACAGACTCCACCGTAGTCACCTCCGCCCCAGCAGCACAGATGTTCACATCATCGCCCAACTTGAAGCCATACGCTTCCTGGAAAGCCTTTGAAGTCTGTACCACGCCCTTACTCAAATTCTTCTCTGTCGTAGCCCATGCAATAGCCTCTCTTCTCTTCTTTGGATCGTCCTTCCATAGATAGCATGGACGCCCTGATTTCAGATCCAGCTCCCAAAGAGCCTCTGCGCTCAAATGAATCCGTGATGCTGGAAGCTGTCAGCAACCCTTCTTGAATCAGGATGGAGGAGGAATAAATGTGTAGGAATTAGTATATGAGATAAATGTTCCACATCAAATAGGTGAGTGATCATTGGGCTTTATGATAAGTATGAATTTGGATTCCAGTACAACCTGGATAGCTTATACTAAACGGGATTACGGAACAAGAGAGTTTGGTAAAAGCATCCAGTGCCTACTAAATCATCTCCCATTTGATGTGGAACATTGTAGAATCTTATATGCAACGCACGGATCCGTCCCTGTCAAGAGATTTACATACCTCCTTTCAGATCAGGTCGCTCCGAGTTTGGAACTGAATACGGTCTTATCTTGACCTCCAAGGTCTTCTGTGTAGAGGACATGGTTGCGGATTGTCGATATAACCTGGCATTGTTGAAGGAGTTAAGTTGAATTATTTTTATTTTTTCAAAAGCGAGTGGGATAATTTACAAGTCAACGCGAACGCGCTCCGCTTTGCTTCGGCCCCCACACAACCGGTCCGTGAACCAAGGATTTTCTTGAAGAACGCGAACCTTTCTGTCAACACATTGAATTCATTCCATTATCACAACATTGATGCTGCTGGCGCGGCCCCTGCCTCCGCAGTTCTTGTTACCGGCATGGACCGCGCGACAACTAGCTGGCGCGCATGCTGTATTGCACCAGCATCAGCGGCAGCAGCGGGCCTGCAAATCCGACGACGCGAGCTCTCAGAACAAAGAAGACATCCGCTTCAACTGGAACAGTGACAAGGAGACGAACACAAGCTCAACTACGAAGCTCAAAAGTCCGAATCCAAGCCCGATTCCGAGCTCGACTGCAGATACAGAAACAACCCCGGGTGCGACTGGGGATAGTAGGGGCAGCACGCATTCCAGACGCCATCCATTGAGGATAAGCCGACACGATCCTCGACATGAAAAAAACACTCTTTCTCTGTTCGAGGAACTGTTCCCGGAAGAGGGTGAAGCGAAGAAGAGAGCGGGGGAGAGGAGGAAGAAGCCGGGGCGGTTACCCCCTTTTGGTTGGGAAAAGACGATTGCTGGAGATGGAAACGGAAATAATGTGAAGCGGGATGTCGTGGAGGAGAGGAAGAGGCTGCAGGAGGAATTCAGAAGTCTGCCGAGCCAGACGCCTGTGTATCTCAACGGCACTGGTCTGCGAGCGGAGAACCCACAGCCTGGCTATGCTAGTGAGAAGGAAGCGGAGGACGGGGAGCAGGGGAGAATGAGGCAGGCGAGCGTGTTGGTGTTGAATTCTGCCATGAAGACCTTGGAAGAGAGCGATTTCTTTAGGGTGGGGCCGAAGGGAGAGCATATCGAGGGGTGGACGAGTGGGATTATGAAAGGCAAGTTTGTTCTATCTATTCCCTTCCTCCTTTCTCACTCTCAATCTCCAACCAGGACGTACAGCTAATACAAAACAGTAATCCCCGGTCGAGACAACAGAACCCTCCGCCCCCTCGGTCACTACTTCATCCTCTTCTACAACAACGTAGCCGCACAGGCCTACCTAGATAGCATGTTCCGTCTCTGGAAGCTAGCCAAACAGCGCAGTGGCTGGGAAAGCTCCGGCATAGCAGGCGTGCCGCTCCCGCCTGGAATGCTGCGAGACGGAGAGGATATCCAGAAGCTGGTCAAGAGCTTCACGCTCGTGCCGCCGTATAGCCGGCTCTTCCTGCGCATGCCATCGAAGCCCTACAAGCCAGCAATGTTGCGATTACTCGAAAAAGGTGGCCCCACAGCCATATCTGCTAGGAAGAGCAAGGCGGAGAACATGGTGCTGATCACTTCTGATATTGGGGTGATTCGTTATACTGAGCTGTTGAGAGCTATCAGGGAAGATGGGAAACGACGCAATTTGCATTGGAAGCTGGCTCTGTCGGATGATCCATTGGTGCAGCTCAAAGACAATCCGGTTGTTGATGAGATGGAAGAGGAGACGGGTGCAAGTCCAAAGTTTAAACAGAGAACCTTACGGCCTCCGGCTAGATATGTCCTGTCTTTCAAAGACCGACATGAGGCTCGGCGGTTTGTTAGAGAATGGCACAAGCGGTCTATGCCCGAAAGAAAAGAACCCAAGCCAGGCGAGGAGTTGCCTCCAATAGTTAATGCTGAGATCTTGTGGTAATCTGAAACCAGATTACTTGAACTCCTCACATATGCCATCTCCGTTTAATTCACTACACTCGTTGTTTCCCAGTTCAAAGGCAAAGTGACCGGCAAGAATTGCCTTTAATTTGTGGTACCGTATAATGACCAAACTCCGCCCATAAGCTGCTCTTAAACAAACACACATAACGAAAACACACGAAGCATCAGCTCCAACCTCCCATTATCTAGCAGCACTTGGACCCCATTCCGCTTCCGCTTCCTTGGCCGCCAACATCTACACCCTGGGAAGCTGCCTGATCCGTTTTCGCCGTGTCAATGATTCGCTTCTTGATATCTGCCGCAAGACTATAGAATGCCTTCTCCACGTTGATGTTGCTCTTCGCCGAGACCTCGAGGAAAGGGATACCGAGCTCGTCCGCCAATTGTTGACCTCTCTCTGTAGAAACCACACGCTTGTCTTCCCAGTCGCACTTGTTGCCGATAAGGATCTTGTTCACGCCTTCTGTGGCATGTTGCTCGACGTTCGAAAACCAGGTTCGGATGTCTAGATAACACATGTTAGCTATGTTTTGCTGATAAGGGGCATTCGGGAGGGAAGGCCGTACTGTTGAAGGAGCGCTCATCAGTGACATCGTAGACTAGTAAGATTCCCATGGCACCTCTGTAATAAGCAGTTGTGATAGTCCTGAACCTTTCCTGTCCGGCCGTGTCCCATATCTGGAGCTTCACTCTCTTCCCGTCCAGCTCGATGGTCCGGATCTTGAAGTCGATACCGATGGTGGTGATAAAGGACGGCGTGAACGAGTCTTCACTGAACCGTAGGAGACAGCAGGACTTGCCTACACCCGAGTCGCCGATAAGCAGCAGCTTGATCTGTGGTATTGTTAGCACGCTATGCGCTCCAATCTCGACGGCAGATGCTTTACCAGGAAGTCATAATTGCGCGTCCCGGCCATCTTGAAGGTGATCGCGTATGTTGTGAGAAGACAGGCTGGCTGTGATATCTCTTAGGCCGTGCGACACTGCGACGTAGCGGTGATTGCTGTGGGGTACAGGTGGTGGGTGGGTCAGGGTTCTCTGAGGGTAGGAGGTTGATGGGATTGATGCGTGGACGATGACACTGGTTGTAGAGAGATTTAAGTGGTTGCGGTCGTGGTTCTCGTGGTCGTGTAATTAAAGGGGCTAAATCAAACGTCCGCGGTCGTGTGTCGAGAATGGAACAGCAGGCTGCGTTATTCGTAGAGCTGCAAGTCAAGTTAATATCTGCAGGAAGGATTGACTTGAGGTTGCCTGTGATTTAGCGGCTCTAGGTGGTTTGTCAATCAATTGCGCCGCGTTCACTCGCCAAATCAGGTAGGCGCGTCTATCAATTAAGGTACGGAAAGTATATGACTGGTGAATTGTCAATGCGACCAATCTTTTACAATATAAGCATTTGATAATCAGAATTCAAGCCGCTTGGGACTCTGAAAAGACTGCAATGACTTATTATCTCTTTCGGAATATCAACTCGTTATAGTAGACCCGCAAAAGCCAAGCAAGATACTGTAATGCTTAACTCCGGAAGTCACGAAAGCGTCTACACCAAACGACCCAGTATTTAGGCAATGCAGAGCTTCACCATGTATATTCCCTTTTAATATCTTTAATGTACATTTTTTTCATCTCAGCCATTTGGCGTAACCCCATCTAATGCGCTCAAGAACCTTGAGCTGTTGGTGGATGCCACTGTTGATATTACACAAGTCAGCAACATCCTCAAGGAATTCCCGCTGGATCTCTCCTGGAAAGAGTCTATGGGCGCGCTTTCGGAGTACGTGGACTTCACAAAGTAGTAGACCGTGGTCTTTGTATGATAGTAAGTTGTTTTGCGTTGGGGTAGCCAGAGTGAGGATTCGGTCGATGTTTCGAAGTACTCGGACTGTTTGACCAGCTTTTCGACCTTGCTTCATTCCCCTCCTGTTCCCAAATACTCCACCTAGATAATGGAATGCAGCAAAGCAGACCAAGACGCCTGGTGTTAAGCCGACGAAACCAAAGACCAACTCTTGACTCTTGAGCAAGGCATCGATGCCGCTGAGGGCAACTTCAACGTCAACCTTTGTCTTCTGGACTTGAATTAACAGTGTCCGCACGAGATCCCCTCGAACAGTTCCCACGAATGGCTTCCGAAGGTCCTTTTCATAAGCCCTCAAGACAGGAGTGAGATCCCCTTCCTTCACCTTAGCTCTGACCTCCGAAATCTGAGCTTCGTTTAGTGCACCAGTTCCCACACCCGAGTTTTTGGGATTGTCGATCGCAAATTCAACGACCATCCTCTCGAGACTGTCTCTGTCGCCTTTCAAACTTTCCTTGCTCATAATAGCAACCTCGCTCTCTTTGTCGTGGCGAATAGTACCGATAACCTTCTTCGTTGGCTCAATGACCCAGTTAAACCAGAAATCTCGTACTGTGGCCCCGAGGTCTCTGATCCAGGAGATAATCTCTGCTTTTCGGTTCACAACTATGCGTAATATTGTCGTCGAAGATAAGAGTAGAACGCTGGCAGGGAGCCAATAACGCACAATTCTCGACGGTCTGCCATATTCAGCTACCAGCTTTTGAGAGCTAGCCATATGATTCGGCACATGAACCTCCAGAATATGCTGAAGTCTCATCGAGAGCTTCGCCGGTCTACCAACTTGATTTTCATATGCTCCCATGGGCGAGACATCCGGATCATCCTCCACACTCGCAAAGACTGCATCTTCGAAGTCCGAGACGCCCGTTTCCAGCGTAGTGACGTTCTGTAGAACAACATCCATAAGTGCAATACTCTTCTCCACCACAGCTTTCCACTCCCGACTATCGCTCTCCTCTGCTTTAGAGATATCTGTACTCTCATTACCAAAATTAAAGCTCAACCCTTCATCCATCAACACCCTAGCCCACTCGCGCCCATCTCCCTCAGCCTCCTCAAC
>QGMI01000553.1:0-25814 GCA_007821535.1 Lachnellula occidentalis
ATATATCTGGAGATGATGGAAGTTGGAAGAGGAAGTAAGCTGTGGTGGATAATCTTTTCAAAGTGGTTGATCAAGATCCCTTTATACATTTTGCTTGTTCGTTGGTAGTACCATGGAAATCAATTCGTATTAGTATCTGTGCTCTGTTCACGCACAAAGGGGCAGTGTTCTTTACTCCAGAGTCCAACGGTACATTTCTCCGGACATTATCAACTGGTAATACCAGATGCGTTGGGAGTACCGAGACTGTCTCTGTGCGATGGAGTGTGCAGGTCCTGTAATACAACAACAGTCCCAACGGGTAAATGCACTCATACCTTCTATCTTGTGACGAACACAAAACCCTAATATAAAAATCAATACCTCAATATAAAAGTGTCATCTGAAGCTTGTGAGCCGTGAAACGTTTCAATCCGAAAATCTAACACTGCCATATGAGCGAGGAAGTGCTATTGTACTCCCTTTCACAATCATCATGTCCCTGGTATATTTACGGCCCCAGAGAATGGAACGCTCTCGCCAAGTTCCAATTCAGCTGCGGCAGTTCTCCAGAAGCAGTGTGGCGGCTTCGGTTGTCCAAGGAAACGCAGCTACACAGGACGGGAGGCTGGAAACGAGTCATTGTAACTCAGAGCCGCTCACACGTCCCCTCTCTGTACGTGTCCTACCTACACTTAGCTCGATGCTTCATCGCTGACTCCAACCGCATTAAGCAGCTACACAACCACACTCAATGATGCTCCCTTGTATTGACATCTTTCGTGAAACTTCCTAATTTCCTGCACCAAGACTGGAACAACCAAGTGGCGAACTATCTTGAACAGTTGGAACGGATTTCAGATCTTGACGTCTGTTGATGACCCTTGCCCAGCTGAAAAGAACCACCAGCCGGGTGTTGAACATGGAATTTTGATCCGTACTCCCTGGGCTATGAAACAAAGCAGCTGTCATATGTTATTCCACGCATCTTCCACCATCGTCATATGCTGGGCAGCTTTCCTTTCGACAAGCTGAACCAGTCCCAGCCGCCCAGTCTCAAGCAACGACCCGCAAAGGCGCGGAGAGGCCACGCCTCTTGACGACATACGGATTCGCTCGCTGTGAGGTTCATGGAGGAAAGTACAGGAGACTATTGGGAGTGCGAGGACGGAGCAATGCAATCAGCAAGACAGAGCTTGTCCTCCTGATCCAGCCGTTCGTCGAACTGTCACCAAGTCTCTTCTTTCTCCAGTATTGCTTCGTACCGACATGTCGCCAAGTCCAAACTTCGGCCTTGTACTGGTATCATGTCTGTTCCTTTGCATCATTGCCTGGATGCGATCATTTTCAGGGTGGAGAGCAGATCATCGAGGTCATCCTCACATGCTTGCGCGCTTGGTAGAATGCCTTGGTTAGTATAAGGTATGATTCACTACATTACCAGGCCGCTGAATCACGGCAGAATATGCATACTATCCGACCGGGAAATGAACATTGATACATAGTTCTAAATCTTTCCAGTCAAATCCATGGGTCATCGCTCAACCATAGGCTTCCGTTGGAGATTTGAGGAACTTCTGCCTATGCTTTCCGAAATGATCTTGTTTTTATATCCTGCACAGCTTTCAGGAGAATGATACTGTCAGTGCTCACGCTAGCATTACTTGCTTGCTGCCAGTTTGGAGAAGTGGAACTTCGTGAATTTCCAAACGGGCTTTGAGAATTCATCTTCGCCAACACGATAGGAAATGGCCCACTTGGGTGTATGAGAAAAAAATGCTAGTCTGTCTGCAACCCGTTATGCGAGTCAAGCTCATATCGTACAATTGTATTGCTTTCACTTCATCAGTTTCGTGGGGTCCAAGACTTGCGCAATCTGACCTCTTCCGACTTGTTGCAAAGTATTTCAATTTTAATGCCTGCCAAGTCTTGTTTCGAGGATGTCGCTGTCTGTTCAAGAAACTCGTGTACGTTTATTCCCCAGTTGATATCTCAGATGCGTTCTTCTCATTAGGAATCACAAGCTCTTCACCGCGTCGCTGCTGGGCATCTACCCCTAGAATGACTGCGAAAACCGGCCCCTGATACTTGTTTCCGTTGCCAGTCCAAATACCTGCCAAAATTATCCCAAAAATCCCAAGTACAACACAGACATAGTTCATCGTGCTGCTTGTGGTGGGCAGCGCAGCCGGGAAGCAGAAAAACTTAATAGCGGAATCAGTATAACACAACGAGAAACCCAAGAATGAGGACTTACAACAGAGGTGACACCAACGAAGATTATTCCCACGCAGTTGATAAAATACCCATATTTTCCCAGACTGAAAGCTCTTTTCTCAGCAGACAACACGTCCCGTCCACGAATAACAAGAATAAGAACTGGCAGTGCATATGAAACGTTCAAAAAGATCGTTGTCGATGCTACGTAGGCGCTAAATGCCACACTGGGACCAAGATACAGGAGTCCGAATAGCACATTGAATACGAAGCAGAACGCAACCGCTCGGGACGGAACATGCGTTTTTGGATTGATTGTCGAGAAATAGCTGGAGAATGGCATCCCTTTATCCCTCGCCATGGCGAAGAGTAGACGCGAAGCACTCGTGGTGCAGCCATTCGTACCATTGATGAAGCACACTCCGAGCATGACTGTCAATACGACTGCAGCCGCACGAGAACCGGTGGCGTGATAGATAAGTTCCGCGATGGGCATTTTCGTGGATGTCGAGAGGACGGTATTGATATCTGTAAGACAGAACAAGATGACGAGGATGAATGCCACTCCAGTTACGCCACCTACTAAGATTGCGTAGATCATTGCACGCGGGGTATCGCGGCTTGGAGAGGGCATCTCTTCCGTCATGTGGCAGGCGGCGTCGAAGCCGATGAGTGAGAGTGCTGAAGGTGTTAGTGGAGCAAATGTTGCGTACGTGGACTTGCATTACCGCTTTGGAGTAACCCTAAAATCCAAGCAGTGCCGTCGCTCCAACCTGTTTCGTTGCTAAAGTTTGTGAAGACAAATGCGGCGTCATTTTTATCGGAAGTTGCGAGAATGGTGACACTGATCACAATGACAGCGAGGATGGACCAGTACACTGTTGACTATCAGATGGGTCTTTCTTCAATTATACCCTTTGAACATACATGCGAGATCATTCCATTTGGCAAGAATCCTATTTCCATAAAGGTTGGAAATGGTTGTGAAGGACAAGATTGCCAAGAAGATGAGGTAAGTCCGCCATGGTTTGATTTCGTAGCTTCCATTCGAACCGACCACTCCGGCTGCCGAGAAGAACTGGGCTGAGTTTTGTTAGCATGCAAAATGGTTCCGGAAAGGGGTGTAACTCACCTGCAAAGAAACCTTCAGTTGTAACGAGCGTCAACCAGCCTGCAATGCTAGTCCATCCTACGCAGAAACTCTGCATGATGTCAGGAATTTGTGGACGAGCTGTTCTTTTGCGGCACTCACAATCGACTTCTTCCACTTCTCGCTTGCCACAGCATAGGCATAATGATATTGGCCTTGTTCCGTATCAGCCATTGTAGAATTGTGGAATGAAGGGGCCATACCGCCAGCTGTAGGCCAGATTGATGCCAACTCCCCCAAGCTTGCAGCTATATGATTTCTGTTAGCTTACCAGGACTAAATTCGATTAGAGAGAGACATCGCAGCTCTTTCCGACCTGTGCAGAGCTAGATGCGAGGTTTGTCTTCTGGCACTTCTGAACTCGAGAGTACATACCAAGACAAAGATTGCACAACACACAGAAAATGAATCCATACAGGAACGCGACAGAACCGCCGGATGGAACAACGATGCCGATTGAACCCGCTAGAGCAATCCAGGTACTGTCCGCCGGTTAGCTTTAGAATCAGACACATCAGCGGTCTCTCTACTTCAATATGGCAAAAGTCATTGCTACCATGCTAAGCTTTGAGAAACGTTGCTCGAGCTTGCCATCCTGGTTGGAGGCGTGCTGCATCATGCCTGTCATACTTAAAGTAAGAAAAAGTTGGGAACACAGACGAAACAGAGAAGGGGAGCTCTTCCCAGACTTATAGGGAGAAGAAAATCCAAGCCAAATTAGGAAATTCAAAATTAGAATGAGCGTCCCTAACAACGAGAACCTCCCATCCAGATAAGCAGATCACGAACTCAAACAATCTAGACCTAAGTCTAGGTTGTCCGAGGTCAAAAAGCTCCCATCTATTGATTTCTAGTCTTGTTAGCCCCTCTACCCAGCTATGGAATATCGAAGAGAGGTTTTGAGCCGTCACATGACTTCAACGTAATCACGCTGACTTGGGGTCCCCAGAGCCTAATCGAATGCCTGGTGTTTCCTGTACTCATATTGAAATCCATGCTAGCTGCTGTTTGAGGTAAGCGAAAGGTGGGGAAAGTGGATAGGCGAGTCCTGCTGGGACGGAGGAGGGAAGGAGTTTGCGATCTCACTAACCTCTTTTACCATAGCTCAAATGTCTCGCATCTCGCTGTCCTCTTCCCCTGAGAATCCGACCTTAGCCTCCTTGGCAATCTGTACAAGACGCGCTGAAAGTTGCACGAAACACTGGGACTGTGTACTCTGCATTAAGACAAGGAAGTAGTCTGCGATCTGTCCCGCTAATATTTGTCGATTGTGAAGCGTCAGGGAGCCACCAAATCAGGTCGCGTTCCCTATCTATGGTCAGGATCGGCTCTGGGTTCTGACACCAAGAGAGGAGATCAGTCGGGTTATGCTGCCATAACAGGGAAGGCTATTCTGATGGCATGAGACTAGAAATAGATTGGCTATAATTGCAACACTTTAAGACTCCAGTTCCTCCTGGTTCCATCTGAAAAAAAACTGAGAGCAGACTAGACGCTCACATCTTGAAGTGAGCATTCCAATTCTACCAAGAATCATCCAAGATGGCACAAACTGTAAGAGTCGGTGCTGTGCAGGCGGAACCGGCATGGCTCGATCTACAAGGAGGGGTAGAGAAGACCATCGCTCTAATTCAGCAAGCTGGAAAGGATGGGGTCAATGTCCTCGGATTTCCGGAAGTCTGGCTCACTGGCTATCCATGGTAAAGCTATCATCCCCTGGGAAGTTGATCTCAATTGCTCACATTCGCTAAGGGCGATATGGACCAAAAGTGTCGTAGAAAACACCGAACTGATCCATCAATACATGGCAAGCTCAATGGCCAAAGTGTCCCCTGAGATGGACCGCATACGAGCCGCATGCAAAGAGGCAGGCGTCTTCACCGTGCTCGGATACAGTGAGCGCGACGGAGCAAGCCTCTATATTGCGCAGTCGTTCATCAGTACCGAAGGCGAGATAGTTCTACATCGACGGAAGATCAAGCCCACACATGTTGAGAGATCCATCTGGGGAGATGGGCAAGCGGACTCGTTAACTTCTGTAGTTGATACACAATTTGGAAAAGTGGGTGGTCTGAATTGTTGGGAGCATCTTCAACCGCTCTTGAGATATTATGAGTATTGCCAAGGTGTTCAAATTCATGTTGCTGGATGGGTACGTTCCTCCAAGATATCTGTTGCTTTGCTTATTTTCAACAGCCTCCAATGTTCCCTTTGCCAGATCCAAAGAAGATGAAATGGCCTTATCACGAAACTGGTAAATTCCCTCCTCGTGACACGGGGTTCTCCTGGGTCTTCGGTGTCAATATGGAATCAAAAGCTGATCTAAAGTTCCGTAGAAGTTGCAAACCAGCTATGCAGTCAGTTCTTGGCAATCGAAGGGCAAGCGTTTGTCCTTGTCGCGACACAGGTCTTGACCGAGGGGAATTTGGAGAAGTTGAATTTGGTCGACAGCGGAGTTTGCCAGACAGTAAGTTGAACAATCTCATTGCGGACGCTTGACTGACTTGATAGCCCGGTGGCGGCTTCAGCATGATTTATGGTCCGGATGGAAAGCCTCTTTGTGAGCCATGGCCACCAGGAAAAGAGGGTATTATGCAAGCCGATATTGACCTGAAGGATATCGATTATGCGAAATCAATGATTGATACCGTTGGCCATTACTCTCGACCGGATTTGTTGAGTTTAAATATCAATTCGACAGCGGCGAAGCCATTCCATTTTATGCAGGAATGAACGAATTCAAGTCGAGCAATTTTGTCAGCTTGTAATTTTGGCGTTGCGAGTCGGTGGATCCCAATCTCAAATGAAACTTGGCAGACGGCCACGCATGTCAAATAATTCCCTCCAATCAAACCTCTCTTCATGATGCCCGCTCTCCTTGAGATCAATCTGTTTCCAGAATGTCTCGACCACTTTTTGTAACACATCGACATTGCCAATCCTTCTGATTCGTTGCATGACTTCGAGGACATGAAGAACTCGGACTCGATCGGTATCATTGTTCACTTCAAGAGCAGTAACAAACAAAGGCCATGGAGATGTACAGACTGGGATCGTTTCTAGGAGTCCAAGAGAACGTGACACTATTGACTGAAGTTGAGGTGAAGAACGCTGTAGTGGAAGAAGAGTCGTATGGAGGTAAATCAAGGAGGCTAGGCGGTATAACTCGGCCGTTTGAAGGATGCGTTTGGAGTCAAGCTGTCCGGATTCTGCATCGCGGTTGATGAGGGGAATTTGAACAAGCTTTCCAAGCCGGGTATGTATCAGAAATGGTAGGGGCACCAAATGATCCGGGAGGGGTGTGATATTTTGTAAACGGGTGATGAGAGCTATGAGATTCATCAGCTCCCGCGAGCATGCCAGTGCTCCAATGATGATGGTATCATCCAGGCTTTCCCTGGGCATGGTAATCATGTCTGCGCTCGGCATAGAGCCGGCGCTTGAGATGCGACCAGAGCTGAATCCTTTCAGTATATCATGATACTCAAGTAATGTCTGTAGGAAGAGTAGATCCTTGTTATGGTCTCCGTTGGGCAGCTGCGCACTAAATGATTTTGCGGCGGCAAGATGATTGGGCCAGCTTCCGTCTGCAGAGTCGAATACATCTCCAATGCACAGCATCATACTTGCAGCGAACTGAGCTACGGCAGCATCCTCGCCCTGCTGCAACGATCGTGACAGATACTGTATGGCCAAAAGCTTATACCCGATTGCCGCATCGTGACCCTTGAGATGGTAAGCCGAGAGTGCATATACTGCATGCAGGAGCCCTGTTGCTGCATTGCTCGCGTGTGACAGTGCAACAGGAAGTAAAGTTGTTCGGAATCCGTTATTCGTGTCATCGATCGTGGTCACCATACGCGACAAAACGTCAGTATCTAAGAGTATTAGCTTGGGGGTGTGAAAGAGAATCGTTGAACGGACAGTATTGCAGGAAAGACGGTTCCTGACCTGTCAATCCAGCCTCGTACCCAAATTTGAGGCTCGTTGACGGGTTCAACGAATAATTCGACCGAGACTGCCATCTTACAATGGTTGAGGCAGGTAAACTACGCTTTTTATCCTTTGTCATATCTTCTCCCGATGTATTCAGGAAATATATCTGATCACCCGAGTCACCTACAGAAAGGATGAAATGATTGGAGTCAGTGGAGCGGCATGGAAAGTTGGATCTCCGCCTATCGCCATCATCGGGCCAAATGAGCTTCACTCCATACCCCTGACATGTTCTCCTGGTACGAAAGCAATTGGAGCATGTCGGGAGGGCTCTATCACATCCAATCTTGCGGTCTATGGAGGTGAGTAATCTTGGGCGGAAAATGGGTGAAACGCTTACGTTTGCAGGTCCAACAGCCCTTTGGACTTTTCCTCACCTGTCTGACAGCCGACATCAGAGTTTCTGATTACGACTTACGGTTTACGTGACCGGATGGGTTCAAGCTTGGTGTCGAGGGGTTGCAGAAGCGCGACTTGAGGAACACGCGCTCGCAATATGTGCTTCACGTGATATTTAGGTGGTATTCGGATCACGTCTAAGTTAGTCAGCGTTCCCTTTTATGTGAAGCGCAATCCTAAAACTAGAATGGTTTTTGCTCTTTCGTATCACAGAATATCTCAAATGGTTAAAGACTACTGGAACAATATAATCATACTTCTACTCATCTCATTCTTTGAACGTTGATTCCTCTTTGATGACACTCCATTTGCTACAGAATGCTCTATCCCAAGCCTTCCTCCACATCGCTCCACAATCCACCCTCAAACAATCCACTCACGCTGCCTCCTCCTTCAACGGGTGATCAGAATTCGGGTCAGGTCCTGGACCCTCTCCCATTCCGCCTCCCTTCCTCCCTCCATTCTTCTTCTTCCTCCACCACGCACCCCTCCTCCTGTTCTTCCTCCCCTTCCCCTGGCTCCCTTCTCCGCCTTGGGGGTGTCCATCATTGTTGAGCGGCGCTGCGCTGCCTGCAGGACTTTGGCTTCTGTGGTCTCTGGATCTGGGGGGTGCAGGTGCCTGTGGTCGTGGTCTCTGAGACTCTGACTGACGGCCCTCCCTTTCCATACTTTCAAAGCTTTCACCTCGACCATATGCTCCCGAGTAACTATCATCCCTAGAACGATAACCATCTCGACGAGAGTGGTTCCATTCGTCTCTAGATCGACGACCATCCCTAGGATGATAGTCATCTTGATGAGAAAAACCGCCTTCGTATCTCGATGGATAATCGATCATGGAACGATTATCATCTTGATAAGTGTATCTGCCTTCACGATTGTCTCCTGATAAGCGGTCATTCCTTAAAAGATGATCTTCTTGACGAGGGTAGTTCGACTCGGTCCTATACGAGGTATCATTCCTAGAACGATTGTCGTAAGGACGAGCGGATGCTTGTCGTGGAGGTTGTCGAGGACCTTGAGGAGGGGCCATGCTTCGTGGAGCCGTTAGTGCGTTGGCAGGCGTAGAGCATTGTGCACTATGCATGTCCTTGTTCACCTTGGCAGTCCTAGTGCTCTTAGATCGCTGCTGACTACCAAATGCGGTCGTTGTCTTCTGCTTCTTTGCCACGGGTTCATCACCTCTAGGCTGTTCGGCATCAGTTACACTCACCACCTTCCGCTTCGACATGTCCGTCTCAATCGGGGCTCTGCCTACAACAGCATGGCTCCCTACTAAGTTCGAAGTCTTTTTGCCAGGCTTTAGTACATCTTCAAAAGATGCGCTGTTAGCCATTTGCTTTGTGTATTCTACCGCGGTTTTCTCGCCTTTCTTACTCCTCATAAAGCGGGCGATGTTCGAAGCAAGTAATTCAGCGTTGCCAAGAACGACTGGATTTTCAAGATCTAGATGACTTACAATGTCAACAAGCGCCTTTGCATTACCCTCGAGATCAAACTCAGCAAATCCAGCAATGGTCTCTGTCTTTATCTCCTTCTTTATGGATACGGTCTTCTTGGGAGTTGGGACAACAGGAGGTTCCACATTGGATTCCTGCTTCACCGTCCCCTTAGCCCGTTGTACCTCCTTGGTATTGGTTGGGACAGCAACAGGTATCCCCTCGAAGTCTGCCATCATATTTTCCTCTGCCGGTGTGCTCTCCTTCTTGAGGTTCGGGACAGCAGCAGAGTCCGCATCGGAGTCTGCCACCACCTTTCCCTTTCCCTTGTTCGTGCCAGGTGAGACAGCAGCAGATTCCGCATCAGATTCCGCTGCCACCTCCACCTTTGACGATTCGATCTCAACCTGTTCCTCAGAGGACTCGGGTCGAACCATATTCGCAGATTGGGTGGCGCTCTGGTTCTCGTTTTCCTATTCGATCTCACGAGACAGCTCGAGGCTACCAGAAGCTGTCCAGTTCCACATTCGTGCGCCAGGTGACACAAGAGCCAAACGTGCTTCCTCCGCTTCCAAAAAATCATCTACGGCGCGGTATTCATCTTCTATCAAAAGAGGGCGGCTACGTTCATATGGTCGTTTCCCTACTATGTGTTAGAGCATTTGAAGAGATATTGGTAGGTCGACTTACAAATCGTGGTGAATGTCCCCGCCTCGGCATACCACTATTGATAGTACTGCTAGCGGGGATAATCCCTCTGCGCGATCCTGAGATTACGCTGATACTTAGCATCAAATACGGCCGCATTGATTGGAGACCTGTGTTTAGGATTAGTTGCCTGTCTACGCAGGTCAGCGTGGTTCTCATGATACTACCAAAATGGTGGTGTCGAGGGCAGTGAGTATGCCATCTTGATATCCTCGCTGTTGTCGGTGTCGAAGGAAAGGAAACAGATCGAGATATCTTTGTTTTGATAGAGGGAGGTGCGCTTAAGCGCTTCGCTTGGGGGTTGTGCTGTTCTCACCGTCGAGGATGCTGTTGTGCCCAGTTCACCGCTTTTGAGAGCAACAAACAGAGATTTGATACATCACAACTTGAACTATCATACGTTTACCGACTATTTACTTGAAGAACTTAATTGGTATAGGAAGCTGATAGTATTGAATGAAACCGACAAGTACTTTGCCTAATAGGTCCAATCTCAAAGAAGAGCTTACACCTTTGCCATAGATGTCCTGACTTCAATTACACTATATACCGCCTTGAGATTGAAAAGTTTCACTCTTTTGATACAAAACCCCGCCAGCCAATAAGCTCTTGAGTCTTGTATCTCCGCCAATGTTTAGAAGTTGCGCAACCAGGCTTGCCGCTTACTCCTCATCGGTATCTTTCTTAGTGACTAGATATTATCACTTACAGAGTATTGGTCTAAAGATTCAGCGAATAGAATGTGTAATTACACTTAGAATAGTGAATTGAAGGAAGAGTAATCTTGCGAGGGAAAAACAGTTCTTGCTATTCTGAACAGCGGGATAAGTAAACTTGACTGTATGTATGCTCCGGGATAAAATATTTCTATCTATGATGAGGGTTTATACATTCCCAGCTAAAAGTACTTGCATTTGCCAGGATAATTCTGAGTTGATTTGTCGTAAACGGTACTCCACTAAATCGTTTCTCAGTCGGATCCTCCCCCACAATAATATAAACTTGCGAAGATCTACACACGAAGGATTCAGATGCGCCGCGAAGCCGCTGTTCATCTATTAAAGGCTCAGAGCGTATCAGCACGGTGAATACCTCCTAAGCAGGTAACATTTCTAATTTTAGTTCAGAAACTGTGGGCAAGTACCGGTGGTACTCCGCATATTGCGGGGGTCAAGCTTTAACTATCTGGCTCCTACAGTACTATGTAATAGCAGTAACTCTATTTCTACTCCACTTCCTTTAATCTAATACCCGATCCTTCGTAAACAAAAACCCTATGCAATCCTTCACCTCGTTTATCTAGTACTTGATGACGCACGCTTGTCCAAACGCGCAAGATATTCCAAGCTTCGTATATATCCTCGAATGTTTTGCGTAAGATGATATATATAAACTAAATCCATAAAAGCCAAACCTAATCAGGATCAGCATCGCGAGCGATGATCATCAACTTCAAAGCAATAATCCGAATCTTGTATAAATATAACAAATGGTGGTTCCATTTCCCAGAATTCAACAACAAACCTCTCTACATTCATCCAACATAATCCGCTTTCAATCTTCCACAAAGTCCAACTTCAAACACCACCTCCACTTCCAAAATGCAATTCACTCAATTCACCTCCATCTTCCTCGCCCTCCTGTTCGTCAAAACAGGCCTTGCTGTCAACCAGGCTTGCACCATCTCTACCGACTGCGGATCTGACGCACCATGCTGCGCTGCTAAAGGAACGTATGCGAATACCTGTATCAATCAGAATGTAAAGTACACTATTCGTTATGGAACGCATTGTAGCTAATATCACATAGGATGTTATAAACACGGGTGGATGTTTGATCTAGACGAACGGCAGAGAGAGACATACTACGGCTTTGCTGAAGATTGGTCGGGAGAGTTTGGCAAAATCAGTGGTTAAGACGTTGTAGGGCTGGGTTGAGAGGTTTTAAGGGGTAGCCAAAAGATATAGTAGAACAACATGTCAGAAAAAACACAATTACAAATAGCATTGATCAAGACTTAAGAGTGAATTTTCGGGGAGCGGTTCAGCGCTCCTGCCCAGCTTGTTTATAATGTATAGCTTGTCGTAGAAGCATAAGATGTGTTCTGAAATACATGACCATGTTGCTGACAATTTGATCTACAGGCAGAGGAGACGATAAATAATCTTGGAGATGTCCCTCATGACCGAGAAATGCAGCTTGAACAAACGATAATCAAAATTATTGACCCCAATTGTGACCAAATACGAGCAATATCAAAAATAAATCTCCGCGCAAACTAGGGTCCACCAGGGGGGGCACGGCAAGGCTCTGCCGGATTCGTGTGAGGGATTGAGCTGTTACCCTACTTCGTCACCAATTCTAGCTTCCGCTGCTGCAATCCAAGCCTGTGGCGACCCAGCCATCCATACTCCTGCGCGCCTGACGACTAATACACATCACAGCAATTGTACTGCCCCGGCATCTATCAGAATAGCCTGAGCTACCGAGAGTCTCCAGTGCTTGATCAATATTACTCCCAAAATCGCTCTTCACTCCACTCATCGTGCTCTGATGTGATTAGTAGACATAAATTTATCAACGTTTGACCGACAATCTATTCAAGCTAAAGTTACACCAACAACTCCTCATGCTTAGCCTCTGGCTCCATCTCACTCTTGTGTCCATTGTCCCCTCTAAAAATATCACTCTCACTAACCGGGGAAAATACTTTGCCCCACCTAAAACAGGCAAAATCCCTTGCAGTCACCATGGCGCTCCTGAGATTCTCTCTCACAAGCTGGCCTGTCGGCTGGCTGAAGATGATGTCAATTTCCTCCAACGTCTTGTTCTTCGTCTCTGGCATAAACAAGATCTGATAAAACCAGCCCAGCACCGCGATCCCTCCATAAAAGCCAAGCGATAGCCCAATGTTCGTCATGGCGTTTTGCATGTCGGCGAAGAAGTAGGTAACGAGGAAGGAGCAGAAGAAAAGCGTAACGTCCGAGGTTTCCATGCCGTAAGAACGCAGGTAAGTTGGGTAGACTTCAGAAGGAATGACCCATGTGAGACAGGCATAGCTACCGAAGAACCCCTCATAAACGATCAAACCGGTGATGTAAACTCCCTGGGAGCCTGCCTTGTTGCTGAGTGGGATAAGGTAGCTACAGCCGATAAGCACAAGACCAATGAAGAATCCAGGAAGCATGGCGCAAGCCCAGAACCTCCGACCAAACTTTTCCATATAAAAGATGGCTGGGATTGTGCCGAGGAGGAGGGACCCTCCACCAACAAGGGACATAAAAACCGACTCCTTGTCGTTGAATCCGACTTGTTGCATCAGAGTCGCCATGTAGTATTGAATCGCGTTGATACCCGTAAATTGTCCGAGGAAGACCATGATGTTTGCGTAGATGATTGCGCGTCTTGCTCGCGGTTCAGTGAAGAAATCCATCCACGGAAAGCGCTTATTGACACCTTGCTCCTTGGCTCTGAATTCTTCTGCAACAGAGTGCTTCATCACATAAAACTCCTTCTTGGCCTCGGCGTCTTCACCTCGAATTTGTTTCCACACGTGCCAGGCCTCTGTTGTGCGGCCTTTGTGCATTAGGAAACGAGGTGATTCCGGCATAAAAATGATACCGACAAACATAATGGTTGAGAAGACCAGAGATGAGCCGAGCATATATCTCCAGCCTCCAGGACTCACGTTGACGAAGATTGCTGCAACGACGTATCCCAAAACCTCTCCAAGAGCAATCATAAATTGGTATAAAGAGACGAGATTTCCACGGTATTTGCGGGAGACGGACTCGGCGACGTAGACAGGCACGGTTCCTCCTTCCAAGCCGACACCCATTCCGAGGATAACACGAGCTGCGACCATCATGCCGAAACTGATGGCTCCAGCTTCAAGGGCCGCTCCAACGGTGTAGAGAACAAGGGAGACAATGATCGCCATGCGGCGACCAACAGCCTCGTTTAGAGGGCCCAGCATCAGTGCACCGCCAACGGCTCCGAGTGGTACCCCAGAACTGACCAAACTAACTTGCTTGGTGGTAAGATTGAGCGCTGACTGGAATTAATATAAAACTTCAATTGCCACACAAGAATATCTTACAAGCTGGCATGAATAGATTGGCACCACTGATCAAAGACTGATCAATACCAGAGAGGAGCCCACCCATGGAAGCAAAGCCTACACATGTCAGTACAAGCGCTTTTCACACTCGACAAAGTTAACTCACCAACAAGCAGCCAGGTGAAGTATCTTGGGTCCTTGAGCCGCAGTTGAGGCTTAAGCCAAGTAGATTGGATATTCATCTGCTGAAGACTAGCATCGATCTCACCAATCTCCCTATCAATAGTTTCTAGGTCGCCAGCAGCGACGATTTGCAGTGCCTCCCATTCTGAGACTTGACGACCACTGCTGCTGTACGTAGAATTGTTTCTCTGTGGCTTGGCGATATGTTTCTCATCCATATCGTCACTGATGAGCGTCACCTTCTTCGGGGGCGACTCGGTTTCAATATGGTCTGGCAAACTACTCGCATCGACCTCTGATAGTTTATTGGGGTCTGTCATGTTGATCATAAAGAAGAGAGAGGCTGCAAAATGTATAATGGAAGGAAAGATGAGCGACACCGATTTCGAAAGCTCAGCGGCAAGTACAGAGTACTTATACTTATTGTCAAGATAATTTTCGATGCGGAGTGATCAATTCTCCAACGCGTTAAAGTTTGAATTGAAAGCTACAATTGGTTGCGGGTCAAACCCGGCTTTCCTGTGGAGGATAGTACGATAAGGTCGCATCAGATGATATCTGACTCGCATCATATTTACTCCACCTTGGGGAGTCGGGGACCCCTTCTCTCCAGCCATTGCGCATCTGCAGAGGAAAAGTATGGATCCAAGTCCGAACTCTGGAGTCTGGAGCAGTGGAGATATGCAAATCTGGAGTAATTCTCGGCCTTGACTTGCATTGAGATGAGAAACATTAGTGGTTGACGTTAAAACCCAGTTTTTTGGGTGGACGCGATTTGTCCATCGGTACAGTTTATGCGCTAATCTCCTGGGATCAATCTAGAAAGATTGAGCCGCTTGAACTAAAATCCACAAAGAGGCCGAATACTTGCGCGCGTCGGCTCATTTTGGCATGGATGTTGCGCGGGTGGCCAATTGGGACAACCTTCGGCCAAGACCAGTAGCCATGGCCTTGTTAAACCTCCTCGATCGCTATTCTTCCCGTCTTCTCTTGAAATTCTCCCATGTTGTAGCGTGTCGGCAAACGGCACTTCTTCGCAAGCATGATACATAGCGTAAGAAGTCCCGGACGGTGGACGGGATCGTCATGATTCATACCCCTGAACCAGAACCAGTGCTTACTTAGTACTACCGACAGAGTTGACGAGCTGTACAACATAGTCCAGACACACCTAATCGGTCGTGCTTCCTCTCGATGGTCTTCCAGCCGTATTATTTTCTTTCTCTTCATTCTTTTTCTGCGCGGCCTCACGTTGTCTAACAGCCCACTCAGATATGATAGCCCACTGAGATACGACAGTAAAGCCTGTCCAAAACACCCCAGTGATACCCAATTGAAGAACCAGTGCCCAACAAATATTCTGCAAGCTGGGGAGGCGTACAGGTGACCACCATGAGTACATATCATCCATTCCAAGCCCTAGACGGGTGCGATACAACCTGCCTATGGAGCGGACCATGAAGGCCTCGATTGGCATCACTATAATACCTGCGGCTATCTCCCTCAGACCTTCCGTGGCCATTATGGTAGGCAGCATCGTCAACCCGGTCACATGGTATTTACGCTCATCCGTTGGTGGCTCGTTTGCACTTCGTAGTTCCGCAGACCAGTGACCCAACGCTGCCTCAATAGCTGGGTCCTGGGGTTCGCCATCGTTTGCCTCCACATCGAAACTGATCAATGTCGGGTGGGTCAATTCACCATCGTCAGCACCAGAATCCGAATCTCTCTCGGCTGGACGAGTGCGTGTCTCCGTGCGCTCCACATCCGGCAGTCCTTCAAGAGCTCGTAAGGTGGGTTCGTCTTCTGTCCTGCTGGAGGATGGATGGTGGTTCGGTAAGGGTTGATCTGGAGTGTCGTATTCCATTGTCGGTGGGGATATTTGCAAGCCCCCAAACATGCTATCACCTGTCGGTCGAGGGAGACTTTTGTAGATTGGTCGGTATAGGATTTGTGATGCGATGAACTTTGCCCTTCCGTGAAGTAAGACGAGAAAAAGGGGTGTGGCAGATTTGATAATTTCAAGAGAAGCAGAAAATATGGTGTTTCCTCGGAGAGTAGGTACCGGGAACAGTAAGGGTGGCCCTTCCAAGAACGGAATAATGGATCCGAGGGTGGGGAGAAGATGAGATGAAGAGACAACGTTAAGTTGTTGCAGGACAGCAAACATGCGGAAATGCAGTGTGATGTAGCAGAAACCGAAGTCGAGTCTGCACTATTAGTAAAGAACGTAGTTTGAGATTGGAGATACATACACCTTTTGTATTATTTTCTTCATCTGCAGTTGTCCCGGCGAGGCCTTGTTCTTTCCCTCTTCATCCCATAACGCGTCCAGTATGATTTCGCAAGTGAACGAAGCCCAATCAGCAACATGATAGGCGCAGACAGCTGGGAACCCAGCACCGATCACGTGAAGTAGTCCATACTTGGTCTTCTCTTGCTGGAGAATTTGGAAGAACAAAAGGTCACCATACGGTCTATATAGCTGTATATTGTCAATATAATTCGGGATAGATGGATCAGGATACCGACCAAAATCCGCCGCCTTAGACCCAGTACTCCCCACACACCGCCAACAAGAGCAGCTCGGCCAACCTCCATCAACCTTAGACCTGTAAATGTCTCTTTATGCTTCTCGGTGATGGCTTTCTTAGCCTTGATTAGGGCCGTCTTCGCGTCTTCCACAACGCCAGTCGCCTGCATGACTTCGTTGGCTGCTCGCACCGCTTCCCGCTCTCGCCGCCTTGTTTCGGGATTCCTTGGGTGGCCATGCTCGTTGTATAGTTGGCCATTGTGCCGTAGATTTTCATCGCCAGTCCACTCGACGACGGAGTCTTCGTATGGCCCACGGCCCTGGATGAGGCGAGTCAGGTGACATTCGATGGGTTTAAGGCTGGGATTGGAAGGAATGGGGACGTTGAGAAGCAGTATATAATGCGCAAGTACTTACAAGAGCAAGAGCTGTGAGAGATTCAAGTCGTCCCATGCTGATTGTTTTGTGAAAGGTAACTGGAAATGTACAGTGTAGAAGGCCTCTTTCAGACTGGACTGCACAGCTTTTTAAAGAAACAAGTGAGGTTGTTGCTTCCGAAAAGGGTCTCAAACGGATCTCAAGAATGATGGTCTTCTGTTGAGTCCATGACACATAGTGATACGAATCAAAACAGTGGATGTATAAAGATGAAGATGAAGATGTATGTATATATGGAAAGAACAGCCGTGCCAAAAAGGGACGAAAAGGCGCTAAGATTAAGCTTATCGAGGATCCCTGTCAGTATCAGAATATATTTTTATATTTTATATTTTCCTTCATCCCAACTCCAAAGCCACACGACGACAATATCCCCCTCCTCAATAGAATGGCAAACAAATCTCCATACCAGACAACCTTCGAGGCAGAGCATACCATACAGCCAATCTACACCGGAGGCAGCGTTGCGCTCGACAACACTGGCAGCATTCTAGCAACCACTCTAGGGGAAGATGCCCTGTTGACCGACTTGAACACTGGCAGACAGCTTGCAAGGATTGAAGGGGTATGTTTTTCTCCTGCCATGATATGCGCATCGTATTATATTATACGCAATAACTCATATTATATTTCTCTAGGATGGCGAACTCATTTCCACTCTGTCGTGTACGTTCTACCCCGCGCCGCGATTCGAGAATCCAGTGCTAACTTTACATCAGTAACACCCTCTGCCTCCCACCTGATAGTCTGCTCCCGCTCCCTCTCCATGCGAATATATTCTATCCAATCTTCTCCTTCGAACGAACTTAAATGCGAACTCCTCCGCACCCTCAAGCCCCACAGCACACCCGTCATTGTCCTCGCCGTCGACCAGACAAGCACATTACTCGCAACCGGTGCAGCGGATGGAGTTGTTAAAGTCTGGGATATCCAGGGAGGATATGTGACGCATACTTTCCGAGGACCTAATGTGCTGATATCTGCGCTACATTTTTTCGAACTGGTTGCGACAGGTCAAAAGGGAGAAGAAGTTGGCATTTCTTCGCGCAATCGAAAGGACCGGCGAAAGAGTAACACTGACGAAGAGCCACAAAACGAAGCCGCGAGGGGCTTTCGTTTAGCTTCTGGAAGTCAGGATGGCAAGGTTCGCATATGGGATCTCTATAAGAGGAATTGTGCTTCAGTTCTAGACTCGCATGTGTCTGATGTCCGAGCCTTGGATTATTCCCGGGATCAGAATGCCCTTTTAACAGCGAGTAGAGACAAAACCATTATGTGGTGGGATGTGAGAACATGGAAGGTTCGCAAAGTTGTGCCAGTGCTGGAAGAAGTTGAAGCTGCGGGATTCATTGGCGCGGGGAACTTGACATATACTGGAGGCGTCAATGGGATTATTCGAATATGGCAGTCGGAAAACGGGAGGGAAGTTACGCAGCCGCAGTCGCCAAAGTCGGAGCCTGATGCTATTGTCGATGGAGTTTTGATGCCTGGTTTGCCTTTCATCTTGTCGGTACAAGCAGATCATACCATGGTTCTGCATTCCACGACTTCACTAGACGATGTAGGCTCTTCAGATACCATTTCGCCACTGGAAGAGCTAAGGCGCATCTCAGGTACGCACGATGAAATCATCGATCTGGGATACCTTTTGCCCAATCGATCACTTTTAGCGCTTGCAACAAACTCGGAAGAGATCAGGATTGTGTCACTCGCTCAGCAAGATGGATCCGCCTACTTTGGAGCAGACATTGCTCAATTAAAGGGACATGAGGACATCATAATTTGTCTCGACATTGATTGGTCTGGACACTGGATAGCTACAGGTGCGAAAGACAACACTGCAAAACTCTGGAGAATTGATCCCGCAAATGCGTCATTTACATGCTACGCTACATTTACTGGACATGCCGAATCACTAGGTGCTGTCTCTTTACCAAAGGCCACCCCCCCTGAATCATCTGCAGCTTTTAAATCACCGCTTGATCATCCGCCTGAATATCTTTTGACGGGATCTCAAGACCGGACCATCAAACGGTGGGATGTTCGGAAAACAAAAGCACTATACACTCGCAAGGCCCACGACAAAGATATCAACGCCATCGACATCAACCACAACGGGCAGCTATTCGCTTCTGCTTCTCAGGACCGAACAGTCAAAATTTGGTCTGTGGAAGAAGGCGAGGTACAAGGTGTGCTTCGTGGGCATAGACGTGGTGTATGGACTGTGAAATTCGCGCCGAAAGATACGCCTACCATTGTTGGTGACAGCGGACCAGCTGCTGGCAAGGGTTTGATTCTCACCGGCAGTGGTGACAAGACACTGAAGATCTGGAGTCTTTCTGATTATACCTGCTTGCGGACTTTCGAAGGGCACACACACAGTGTCTTGAAGGTAGCATGGCTTACGCTACCACCAAAGGAAGATCGCGGGAGAAAACACATACATGTCGCCAGTGCTGGTGGTGACGGTCTGGTCAAGGTCTGGGATGCAAATACCGGAGAGGTAGAATGTACACTTGACAACCACGAAGACCGCGTTTGGGCCCTTGCTGTGCATCCATCTACCAATACCATAGTTTCCGGAAGCGGAGACTCGACGGTCACATTCTGGAAAGACACGACCTCCGAGACGCTGGCTGCTTCCTCTGCTGCTGCGACGCAGTTCGTTGAGCAGGAACAGGAGCTCCAGAACTATATCCATGCGGGTTCTTATCGCTCAGCCATCACTCTTGCGCTTCAGCTCAATCACCCTGCTCGTCTGCTCTCCCTTTTCACAACGGTCACGACCAACGTTCCGGAGGAGGGAAGTCTTTGTGGTGTCAAGGCTGTAGATGAGGTCCTAGGTTCACTGTCTGATGAACAACTCTTTACCTTGCTTCTCCGCGTCCGAGATTGGAATACGAATGCAAGGAATGCATCTGTGGCGCAACGGATCTTTTGGACCGTCGTAAAGAGTTATCCTGCGTCGAGGCTCTCCGGCTTGAAAGGTGGCAAGGTGAAGGATGTTATGGATGCGCTGAGGTCACATTCAGAAAAGCACTTTAGGAGGTTAGAAGAGTTGGTTGATGAGAGTTATCTTGTGGAATATTCCCTAAGGGAAATGGATGGGTTGGTGTTATTGGATGGTGTTAATAGTCTAGACTCAGACATTACTATGACGGATGTAGCCGTAAGATAAGCAATACAAGGCCGGTGTACATTTTGAGTAGGTATCGTAACTGGCAAGGACATAGTCTATTCTATAGGATTTTTTGGTTAAGTCATGTGAGTGTTACGTGCTTATCTTTCAATCGTTCGCCATCTGCATCTTCACTTTCTTCCCTATTCTAGCCGCATTCCTCGATAAGTCGCCCGCAGGCTCTTACCAGTGAGGTGAGTCTGAACCGAACGATGGAAGTGGGGGGCTGAAGGACGCAAGAGCATCGCAAGCACCTGAATAATGTGAGATCTCGCATTCCTACCGCAGGGCACTTCTATTAGACGTCAATTGCATACTCTTCTGTTATTATTATTGGACCTCTGTAACTTGTAATTGACGGCTTCTTGAAGATGGCCGAGCCGTCAGACTTCTTGCCCCTCCAAGTGGCCATAGTCGGTTGCGGAATCGCCGGTCTCACGGCTGCAATTGCATTTAAGAAACATCCCCAAGTACGCGTAGTATTGGAAAATACGTCGAGGTATTTGCGACCGGCGGTCCGAAAGTAGTTAGTTCCTTTCCCGTAGGCTAGTAAGCGCAGCGAGTGCCGGAGGGCTAAAGGAGCTAGCTACTAGAGGGCTGCAGGGAGCAAATGCTAAGGAGTATTTTATTAAGGAAAGAGCAGCAAGCAAATTATATCTAATAGTATATGAGAGTTAGAATTCCCTTATATATAATTTAGAAGTTCAGTATTAGTAACTAGCTCTTGCTTATCCCTAACCTTATAATTTCTATACCTATCCCTTTTATCCTTACTTATCCTTAATATATAATTTCATAATTCTTATACTTATCCTTCTTGCTATCTTAATAGCCTCTAATATAATAGACGTATTATTAATCATTATATTATCCTCTTTATTATACTCAAACTTGCTATTACCCTTGCTATCTAGCCTAAAGGTTACCTAAAGTCTAGATCTTTTATTATCGAAATTCTAGCCGCGCTTTTCTATATCTTTGCTTAGTATTCGTTCAAATAGACGTATATTGAACGTTTTAATATCAAGAAGAAGCAACTGCCTATTAGTAAATAAGTTTATATTCACATACTAATACATATAGTAAAGTCTATAGTTAATCTCCTAGTAATCCCCTTTAGACTGCCTATTGATACTAATTTGCATTACTAGGAAAGGATATATAGCTAGCTTCTTTAGGCTTGGATAGCCTTTTATAAGAAAGCTTTTTAGGAATATATTATGTATATTCTAGTAGTTGTAATGAGTACCGACTATAGTTATCTTCCTATTATTATGCTCTTTTTGTATCTTTTCTAATAATAACATTCCCTATCTCTATAGCAAGTCGCTCTTGATAAACTTATTAATAATAATACTATTAATCCTATTCGGTTTACTAGTAGTATACTATCCTAATAGTAGAAACTTAGTATACAACTATATAATCAAGACGCTTCGTATAAATTTAAAATCTTTTTCTAAAAAGTATAATAAACCTTATAGCTTGTCTAATAGGAAGATAAACTTGCTATCATAAGTAGCTTTATCTTTAGGCATATTCGATTAGTATTTAGCTATAAGGAGGTAATAGAATCATGCCTTAATAGTATAAAACTCGACTTATAAGAGCTAAAACGCCTTTATTATAATATAATCTAAAATATCTATATTTATTACAATATCCTAAAACTACTTATTATTAGGTTTAGTTATTTTATATCCTCTTTATCTAGTCTTAAGCTCATATAGGTCTATCTAATCTTAGATAAGGAATGTAGTATCTAGATCTAGTATTAATAAGATAATTCTAGAACCTAGGATCCTGATATGCTTATATTAGGGGGCCTTTCTCTTCTCTCTAGGATTATTTTTTTCGACTAGTACTTAACTTTCTCGATTTAGTTTTAGAGCTGCTAATAATGCCTCTACTAGATATCCTTCTTGCATATATAGTACTACCTCTTATTACTCTTTTAACTTATTCTAGAATACCTCTAAAATAGTCAAGTTACTTAGTTTTAGTATACTTAGTCTTATAGAAGTAGATAACTTTTCACTTAGAGTAGAGAGATAATATCTTCTTATACTTAGTAATAGGCTTAATTGCTAACTTCGCGGCTAGTATCTATTATCTAATTGCTAAAAAGGATTATTAATCTCTAAGTCATACTCGAAATCTATTAGTGAAGATCTCGTATTAAGCTATATAAGATTAATTAGTAGCCGTTCCTTTCTTTAGAATAGAAAACTTATAATTAGGTCATCAAAGCTATATTCTCTACCCTCCTCTATATAAGTCTTATACGAGCCTAAATCCTTTGCGCCCCTAGAATAAGGTCTTTTATTAGTCTAATATGCCTTATAATCTTTCCCTTATCTATTGCCTAATTAATAGAAAGGCAATTAGGTAACCGATCTACTCTTATTAGATATATTAGAGCTTTTCTTATATCGCTTTAGCAGTAATAATAAGGGCTCTTAGTCGTCTAGGCTATTTAGTCTTTTAGGTAGACTTATAGCTTTATTTAGGCTCTAAATAGGTTATGTATTTTAGAGAGGAGTAGGCAATTTTATTAAAGCTTTACCTTAGTAGTTACTAATCTCTAACTTATCTTTAGTTAGTAGTATTCTTCGATTTATAGAAAATACCTATTAGCCTATATTTTAATACTTCTATTTGTATCTTCTAAATATACCCCCTATTTCTATATTCTACTCTTTTTTATATAAGTCTCTATCCTACTTCTCTTACTCTTAGCCTTACTATATTATTAATATATCGATATCCTTTTATAGCCCCGAACCTAGTCTTAATTGAGGAAGGGCTTTATCTCTAAGCCTTACTAGTAGTTTAATTTATACTATTTGAGTTCCTATAGAAAAGAATTATTAATACTTGCTATTACTTCTATATTATGAATATAAAGCTTACCTTTTAATAGTATTACGCGATCTCTCTCCTTTTTTTTTCTTCTCTCTTACCTTTAGTCTTAGGTTATGCTTATTATTCGGATTTATATTAGTACTAGGTTATTTCTTATTTCGAGCTATTCTTGATTATTTGAGGTTGTTTAAGGTTATTTGTATTTTAAGATAAGTAAAAGTTATTATTATATGAATGTAATAAATATATTAGGGGCGGGGGCAGGAGCGGGGGTACTAGCAGATATTTGACTATATCTAACTACAATATAGACTATACGCTTTATCTTTAATTACCTATTCAATTGCCTTGATATATCAAGGTAACTTAGGAGGATGTTTTATATATATACTATCTGCAATCGTACTCTACTACTCCTCCTGACCTTTAATATACTACTCTAGTAATAAAGACTTCTCCTTACCTATTTATACGTTATATTATAGCTACTATCTTTCTAAATACTCTTTCCTAGTTCTCCTGCCTTTATATCCAAGACTCCAAGCTTTTAATAAGCTTCTTATATCCCCCTTCGATAAATATAACCTTATGCAAATTGTACTTCTTACTTATATACCCTACTATTATTAATAATAGTTTATTACGCAACTATTAGAATAGATATTACTAGTAGGCTAGGATTGTATAGCAAGGATAGAGTTGATTCTAGAGGTATATCTTCTTCTATATACTCTTTATTTCTAACCGTTTAAACTTTTAGATACCCTCCTATTACTTTGATACTCTAAGCTACTAAACACTCTATTAATATAACTAATATCTCCTTATTAGAATAAATATAATTCCTTCCCCCTTAAAGGCTATACGTTTCTATACCTTCTACTATAATTATATTCTAATCTATAAACTTAATATTTATAACTAATAATATAAACTATATGGTTATCTTATAATTCCTATTTCAAATAGGGCCTTCCCTTTAAATACCCTTCCTATTTCTATCGAATATCTATCTTTTCTCTACTAGTATTATTAATTTCCCTTTATTCGTTTCTAGTCTAGACTTGTCTTTATTTACTATACGTTTAATAGGGTGCATAAAGAGTTTAATAGAGTTATAATAAGAATTTTAAAATAATGCTAAGTGCAAAATCATTTGAATGTATATGGAGATATTATAGCTAATAATAAAACAGGTATTCTAATTAATAGATGTTCAAATAATTCGTACCTTGTCTCTAATATTTCCAATCTATAGAGAGACTCTATATAGAGAAGCTACTACGTAATATCTATCTAGGAAGCCTAAGGAATTTCTAATATATAATAAACTTAATAGGAATCGATTTGCCTATTCTATTTCGAGAGTTTAGTTACTACTTCTATATTCTAGTTCTTTAATATCTACCTCTCCCTTCTATTTTCAAATACTTTTACTAATTCTAGTCCTTATCTTTTAACCTCCTAAGCTAACTTTCCTACTATATCCCTAGAGAAGCTACTACTTATATTATAGCTTTAGTATCTTCTACTTATAGTATACCTTCTAGTATCCTACTAGTAGCTCTTTAAAAGTAAGGTCCTAACTAAGAACCTACTCTAATTCTTATAGTAGCCTCCTCTTTTGATAGTAATAGGTTCGCAAATATAAGAAGTATATTCTATATAGCTCTCTTTATCTTTAGCTAACTCCTACTAGGTCAAGTTTCCTACTACTATATAGAATCTCTAATCTCTAACTCTTATATACGAAATATCCGATATAGAGACTCGCGAGGAAGTCTATATAATACTTACTATACTACTGAAACTACTTTATATTATCCTCTACCCTACTCTTATCTAAGCATTCATTATCTCCTAGTGCCTATACTATATAAATATTCCTATAGCTTGTATCTACTCCTCGATTTATGCTCGAAATCGAATCTAGATATTCGGTTAATAAACTCTACTCTATTATCTATATAGTCTTAACCTTTCCAAGTTTGATCAGATCAATTCGACCCTATAGGAGATAATATATAGTCTAAAGAGAAGGTTAGAAACGAAGTTGATAATTTTGATATACCTCCTTACTCCCTTATTATTATCGAAACGACTCCTATATTATTACAATCCTATAAGAATAGACCCTAGTATAAGAGGAAGTATTAACCCATTTTAAAGGTATATTCCTACTATTACTTTAGTACCTTAATACTAATCTATTTAAGTATCCTTCTTTAAAACTTAATCTTTCCTCTAATCCTATACCTTATATAAGGATACCCTTAACCTATATATTAAGTCTAGGTTAGGCCTACTAAGAGATAAACTTAGCTATTATAAACCCTATAATAATAATATCCTTTTCTATAAAACTCCTTAATATTCTATCTATAATACTATCCCTATTATATTATATATAGATCCTAGTATATACTACCCGTACTACTAAAACGACTTCTATATCCTCTATAATAGGCTATTACTAGTATAATGTATATTGATTTAACTAGATCTAATAATAATAATAATATTCTATAAAGGGTTATAATTTGAAGTTAGGTAGATAGTATCTTAGGATTTCAATAGGCTTAGTAGTAGGTAGGATCTTAGAGCTTTATATAGCTTTTTATTCTATTTATATTCTTAATATAGATAGAGTTCCTATTTCGTAAATTATA
>QGMI01000554.1:0-25709 GCA_007821535.1 Lachnellula occidentalis
AGCTTTTAATATTATCTATAATCTTCTATCTACTTTATATAGAAAGAGCTATTAGTATCTAGCTTTTTATAGATATCTTTAATAATATAATAGTAAAAAGATAATATTATATAGATAAAAGAGAGCTAGAAAGTTTATCTATTAACCTTTTTATTAAAAGTTACTAATTTTTCTATTATAGACTCTAGATCTATTTTTATAGAAGTCTTTTTTATTTTATTAAAATATAGATTATCTAAAAACTTTTTTAAATACTACTTTAATAGTAATTTATATTCTATTAATAAATAAACTTTAAAAGCTTTTAAAGCTTTAGCTATAACTTTATTCTTTATAGCTTTAATAGCTTTACTACTTTTCTTTCTAATAGCTTTCGTTTTAATAGTTTTATCAACTTTAATAGATAGTTCTTTTTTCTATACCTACTATTAAAATTGATCTATTACTAAGAAATAATAGAAGCTATAGTATTTACTACTTTAGCAAATAGATTATTCTTATTTCTAGAAGCTATAATCTATAGATTATCCTTTTTAAATATAATAATAGAAGAAGAAGTATTAGAACTATAAACTCTATATTTAAATAAGCTACTAGAAGTAGTAGCTAGACCTCTTTTTACTAGAATTAGCTTAATAATAGAAGTATACTTCTTTATATTAAAAAGCTTTAGTAGAATAGGTAGTAGTTATATAGATTGCTAATATAATTTAGTAAAAGTATATATAGCTAATTACTTTTAATACTTCTATTTAAAGTTAATTAAAAAAAACTAGATAAAACTAGAAAGCTTATATAAAATAGAAATAATAGATATAACTATTTATAAGTATAATCTAGAAGCTAGATAAAACTAAGTCTTAATAAATATAAAAGTAGATAAGAACTTATAATAACTAAACGAATTTTATATATATTTTCTTTATTATATAATACTTTAAATATAGAAATTATATTTATATAAAAAAGAATATAACTCTTTAAGCTATATATATAATTATAATATATAAAAGCTAGAGTCTAATACTTTTTATAATTATACTTAGCTTTATAATTAGAGATTTTACTATTACTAGATTATTATATATAGCTATTTTATATATATAAAAGTCAAAGAATATTATATAGCTAGATACTTTTATATAAGATTAGTTTAATCTCTTAAGACTAAGTATAAATACTATAAATAAGTTATAAGATTAAAAGTATTATATAAAATACTTAATACTATAAATATAGATAAAAGTATATACTAGTACTAGTACCTTTTTCTATAACTTCTTTTACTTTTTTAATCTTTTAAAACACTTAGATAAAATAGTTTTTAAAGATATATAAGACTATATCAGCTAGTAACTATAAGGTCAACGCCCCGGAGCTTGCATAGGGCCGCGGGGGACATGCTTACTTGTAGAGCTATATGCAAAGCGAGGCTAATAAGAGGGGGAGGTCGATTTGGGGGGTCGATTTACCCGGGGGGTCGATATACGGGCACCCGTGGACGCTAATGCTTCTCCCAATAGCACAACGAAATCAAAGATTATCTAAGATCCAAGTACCAGCGGGGTCTGGGATGGGCGAATGCGGACGCGCTCTTCCACCCTGTCAGGCTGTCAGAGGGGTCGTCCGGCACGGGATGTGTAGCGACCACGAGCATCGCCGCTGGCCCCGTACTCAATCTCAACTAGGGAGACCCGAACTCATCAAAACATAATTTACCTACTAAACTCTTCCGACTTACGTAGGTCGAAAGACCTGCTCGGCATGCCATACTGGAAAAATTGCTGAAACGCCGCTTACATGATCAGGTACAAACACATCAAGAGATATTATCTTTATAACTTTACCAGCATAGCACAGCAGTCACAAATCATAGTGAAAATAAGATTATCGTCCAACTCTTCTCATTTCTCCACCTTCCCTAGAGTGTTCTGTCTACTAGCATAATCTCCTTCAAACCCCCTTTTCCATCTTCTATATGGTCCCGTCGAAGGGGAGAAAGACGTTGCATCTTATTGTCGAGGTTGGGTTCCGCAGGTCGGATCGCTATCTAGCAAATAGCAGGAGGAGCACAGTATGCAGGGATGAGTGGATTAGGTGTCTGGTTCTCTTTTGTTAGAATGTTATAAACTAAGGTGTGGTGTAGGAGGCACATACAGCTGGCTCAGCTACTGGTGCAGCGAAGACGGCAGTGGCGGCCGAGACTGCCAAGAAGATGATTGTGGAGAGCTGCATGTTGAAGGTAGATAGAAGCTGAAGGACTTGATTTTGCTGATTGTATATTATGATGATCTGAGTCCGAGTTCTTAGGAAGGGAACGGGATACTTATAGGGGGAATCTATCTAGCAATCTTCACTCAATATGGTCTCACGATATAGCTGTAGCTCTACGGGACTAGGATGCTGATTGCGGGGAAATACCAGCGGGGTGAAGTCATTAATATTATCTATGTTGGGTTGACTTAATAGCAAGTGAGATAAATAGTCAGCCTTCTTAGTGGTTGGCTTTTACGATGTAGATTTCTAGTGGTTGCTTTTTACGATGTTGACCTTTAGTGGTTGCTTTTTACGATGTTGACCTTTAGCAAACGTACGCCTTGACTGATTTAGAAGGTGATAGATAAGACTGCTAACATTTCGAATGTCACCTTCTCTATTGTATTTAGAAGATGAAGTACAGGCAGATGCAATGCTAGTCATTTACTAAAGAGGAAGGTTGACGTCCAAAGTGGTTGATAACTGAGCACACAACAGCACTAAAACGAGTCGGTAGCTTCGCCCACTTGAAGAAAGCTAGACTATGGTAGAGGCCAAGGATAGTGGCAAAAGCAGTTGCTACTTCCTGCAAAGAATGAAGGGAAATGGGCTCGACGAAATAGGACCTGTCTTCACCGCGAAATAGTAAAACCTCGAGATGTCTTTTGAAACAGGGGATTCGCGAGACAGCGGGCTGAACGACAAGCAGCTAGTCAAGAGCTACTACACTAGGGTGCCATACTGCAAGTATTTGTTCATGGTCTGTACGCCTCCACTTCAACTAACCAATGAGACCTTTTAGCCAGCTAGCTGATATATCTGATTGGTCGAGCGTGGAGGTACCAGGTCGAATACTTACGGCGCCCTACTATATACTGTACATCTATATGATCTGCTGGGATGTCCGTGGGCACTTGGGTTGGCCGCTTGTCGATATAATTACCTCTACTATAATCTCGCTAAGCTTAATTCCCATAATATATTATAGTATAGTACCTTCGACTACTCATCCGCTTTTGTTCAGGCTGCAGTTGAGTCGGAATCTTGGCCCCAAGTTCTTCTGGATCGATTGTCGTTTTACTTTCTGACCCTCCGCGGCTTTGCGTTGCTTCATAATGGCATCTACCTTTTTGAGGAAGCTGTCGCCCGACTCGCCCCTCTACCAGCCTGTAGACCAAAATGAAGGCAGCACAGGATCGGATAGTCGTGAAAAGAGTTCCGAGCACATATGTTCATGTAAAGGATCTGGCTCGGCTTCTCCGAGATTCAAGCTGCTCTTCGTACTGGGCCATACCTTTTTGTTTGCGCTTTATGCTTCAGCATTGCTCTGCATCTTCTATAGAGAACCGAGCTTCGAGTCATGTACAATAAAGGCGTCCACATACTGTAAGTTCAATGGCACATTGGCAGAACCCTTCCTCACCAGGCTACAGCACCGGCACTTCCAGTAATAAAATATCATACCGAGCATCTTGATGCCGAAATTATTCAGATAAACAAATATCGAGGCCCGCCAACGCCGCAGATAGACGCAGAATGGATGAAGATAGGACTTGGTGCAGCTGGCATTAGGCTTTTTGACGACGACCTCAAGAAGTTGAACAAGAGCGATACTCCAGAGCGGCCACTCCATCGAATTCCAGCGGAGTTTGGCGGTGGGTACCTTGGGATGATTGAGGTCTTCCATCTGCTTCACTGTCTGAACGCTTTACGCAAGGGAGTTTATCACGATTTCTACCCTGAGGCAGTCAATAGCACTATGGAAGGAGCTGCTTGGAAGCGTGTGCATACTGGTAAGTGACAACTGCCCCACAACCCCATGCCCCCTAGCCTCACCATCGTCTTCCATCATTAGATCACTGCATTGATATGCTCCGTGTCTTCATCTCCTGTAAAGCCGACGTGACGCCTATCACATTTTACGACGACATAGCAACACCGTCGCGTAAATTGCCGATGCCAGATTTTGCGACGCTGCATACATGTCGAAATTTTGAAGATATATTGTCGTGGAACCAGAACAACGAGAGGACAGTGCAGTGGGATGAGATTGGGCTCGAGACATCAGCTGTATAAGCATCTGCAGCAGATGTAATAAGATAATGTAGAAATTAGTAAAATATTTTCATAGTTTCAATTGAATAATAGTTGATAAACTTGAAGCAAAAACTTACAGTAGAAGTACTTTAATCTTGATATATAATCAGTGGCCTCCCCCTGCCTTCTTCAACCCTCAACCTAGGGACCGATTAGTAGAAGTTCCTAGACTTTAAGAAAGACTTCAAAAGTAAGAAGTAGGGATATAGTAGAAGAGGTAAAGTTTGAAATGCTAAGAAGCTTTAGATTATTAAAACTCATAGGGGGTCCTCGCTAAAAAGATCGCGATGTAACACTAGTAAGTTGTATCGCTATATATAGTAAGACACGAGTAATAACAACAATGGGCCGTTTCCGGGATGCCGGCAGCGGCGACAGGCCCACATTATCAATCTACTAGATCAGATAAGATTCAACTTGGTTTCTTTTCCGAGACTCTTTCTTTTCAAAAAGTCAGACATTAAGAGGTTTGGCAATGTGGAATTGGAAAAAGCTACATCATTATTACATCGCAGTCTAATCTTAGCCAGAGTTATTCAACCTCTCGGATCCACTCTCCCAAGTCTTCCCAAGCGGCGTATATCCCCGATGTTTGACGCAGACGGATTTTATAGGCCGCATATTCTCGTCGTAGGAGGTGCTTATGGAGGTCTTTCCGTCGTCACGAATGTGCTGAATCTAATGGCTGGGAATGCTCAACTAACATCACAACTTCCACCGCCTCCACTAGGTTGCAGCATTCAGACACCTCCACGGGTTACCATCCTCGATGAGCGCGATGGCATTTGTTAGTATATCTCATCTCTGCCTCTACTCACGACTTCACTTTTAATCATGTCCTAACCAGATCATACCATGGGCTCACCACTTGTTTGCGCTTCCGAGTCCTTCGCATCAGAAGCTTGGAGAAAGTTTGACGAGATTCCTCTCATTAATCGTCACAATGTCCGGTCCATCCAAGGGCGAGCCAGTGCTATTGACATGTCATCCCGAATTGCAACCTATCAAGAGAATTCGTCCGGTCCAGTGAAACAAATCTCCTACGACTATTTGGTCGTTGCTACTGGAACGCAAAGATCCTGGCCCGTAGTGCCGAGAGCTTTAAATAGATCGGGATTTCTTCGAGATATCCAAGACCATACCAGTAGTATACGTGATGCCAAAAGAGCAGTCGTTGTTGGTGGAGGTGTGTATCTCGCGTTGCGTTAATTCTCACTGTTCCTAATATGCTAATACGATTCTCATTTTACAGGAGCTGTTGGGGTTGAATTTGCTGCTGAGATGAAAGCTGCGTATCCCAACACAGAAGTCTACCTTGTGCAATCTCGATCACAGCTCCTCCATGCTGAACCTCTGCCTGGCACTTTCAAAGAAAGGACCGCCGAGCTCCTTTCCAGCCTGGGTATTACCGTTTTGCTAAATGGCAGAGTCGTCAAGAGCCTGGACGGCGGCGATTCAGGGTATAAAAGCATGCTCAAATTGTCCAATGGCATATCGCTCGGAGCAGACAAAATAATATACACCAACTCGTCACACGTAGCACGCACCGCTTTTGTACCCGAAGAAGCACTGGATGCACATGGATATATTCGGGTTCGACCAACGTGGGTTTCCTCGCGCTTATTAGCACGCTTTCTCTTAGACTTACGTTTACAATTATATGTTAAATAAGCTTGTTTCCTTGGCATTTTGCCGAAAAATCCCTCCCCGCACCTTTCTCTTCCTGCACCTATTTCTAAATATTTAATACCCTAATAACTTTATGAATTTTGATCTAAATTAGATAATTTTTAAAGTAAAATGCTCCTTATAAAGAGGGCAATCTTTCTATCGAGGGGAGTATATAGTACTAGCAGCATTACTTATATAATAATCAAGACGGCAGAAATGTAATATATGTGCCTTAAGAAATTATCAGGCATCAAATGCAACTTTATACTAAAAATGCCCTAAAAATGCTCTCTCTACTGTAGGGTTCTACTACTACGCTTTAAAACTTATCCTACACTTAAAGGTAGCTTCTATTAGGTCTATAATACTTTAATTCAAGTGTAGGACAAGTTTCTAAAGCATGATAGTAGAGGCCCGCAGTAGAGGGAGCATTTTTAGGGCATTTTTAGTATACTTTTAAGCTGTATCATGCCTGCATATAAAGCAAAAAGCCGGGACAACTAAGCACTATGCTTCTAAAACTTATCCTATACTAATAGAAAGGAGTATATAGCTAGTAGAAGCTACTCTTAAATGCAGGATATATTTTAAGGTATAGTAGTAGGTTGCCCCGGCTTTTTATCCTAAAAGTAATATTTTTAGGGCATTTTTAGTGCACTTTTAAGCCGCATGCAAAAAATACCCAAATCCGAGATTTGACTACATCTCTAGACTAGGTGATTTTAGGATGAAATAAGAGCCTCAATTAAGAGGGTTCTTATGCTATACTTGGTTTTAACTGCAGGGCGCTAGTATATAAGTTATAGAGCTACAAATAGTAAAAAGGGCAGGGGAAATAAAACGTGTTGCACACAGCAAAACGCCAAGAAATGCCAAGGAAACAAGCTTATTTAACATATAATTGTATCCCTAGACTCCAATTTCCCTCTAGCTTGCCCAATGCCGATTTTCATTATGCGGCAGGCGATGCGGTCTCTTGGAGCGGCATCAAGCGTGTAGGCAACGCATTTATCATGGGCCAGCATGTTGCCACAAACATCATGCGCCAACTAGGCAGCGGCCAAGTAAAGGAAGAGAATGGTACTCACATGCCATTAGTTGATTGTCCTCCAATCAAGCTCATGATAGCATTGTCTCTTGGCGAGACAGCTTTGGTTTACCCGAAAGACGAGAGCGGGTTGTGGGGCCAGGAGTTGCAAGAGACCATAGTGGGACGAGGTCTTGGTATTGATAGTAAGTGACCAGCGATGCATTCGTTACACGCCAGCCCTGTACTGACTATCATGCTAGTTTGCTCAAACTATCTTCGACTTGGACCAAATCTTCAGGCTATGTCGGGTGTTCAAAGCTCTGCCTAGTCATGTTCTATACTGTAGTCGAAAGCGAGATGACTTCAAGCATCCATCATTTTGACGATATTACTGTTCCCGTATGGAAGCAGCTGTAAAGTGCTCTGAGAAATAATTTTACTGATTAAGATATGATAAAGACGCCAATAGTGCGGCGAGAAGCCTGGAATCAGTTCGTGGCAAAAGTGCTTCAATTATTGCTAACCGAATGCGGCTGAATTCGTTAATGTCTTTAGATGCAACTGTTTCAAAATGGCAGTACTGAGTACTGAAGAATGAACGTCACTCGGGCATGTAGATGTAGAAATAGGGAATGCAGAGAGCTCTAGTACTCATAATTCTTCACATGAAAGAACGCCGGAATACGAGTCAGAATCTCCAATACTATTGTAATCTGAAAATATACTATCGTCAAATTTAACTCCGGCCAGAGTGCACCATCCGCTGTTTTCGCTATTTTCGCTATTTTCGCTATTTTCGCTATTTTCCGCAGCGGAAGCGGACCCTTTCGAAACTTCACACTACTAAAACGAAGCAGGCTGCAGGATCGCCCCTAAAAGTACCTAGCTTTAGTAGCTGCCGGGATATGTCTATTTCCAGCAGCTCGCATTCTAAAAAGACCCTATAATCGCCATTAACCTTATCTCCTACTTGCAAGACCTCGTTCATATGCTACATACTCGGCCGCTATCGAGCTCTTTTATACAACGACAGCGATGCTTTAACAACGATAGCTGCTTTGAAGGAAGAATTCCGTCAGTACATATATGCTTTATCCTCTTCCTGTTGTCTCTGCATTGAAGTATTCATTGAATATAATTTGGAAATATCTAAATTTCTAGGAAATATACCACCTAGCTCTCCGGACAGACTAGGGACTTAAACAAGCAAGACTTATAGTAATATGACTAGTGGTGGCAGGGAGATTTAGATGGATGTGCATGTTAGATGGCGGAATGATTATAACGACCCCGCGATGCTCGGGTGTACCTAAATAATAACACTTCGAGTGATTATTATTCTATAAATATGGTTCCTGGGTTTCGAACCTCTATTTTCAGACCACCATTTGTCAGTGTCTTATTTTGTGCTGGGATATTATATTCTGTTAAATAACAACCTTAGTAAGATGAATGCTATTCGTCTTGGGATAAAATGACGAATATATAAAATACTATCCGGTTCGTCAACGTCAAGCCCCTTTTAATCTCGCTTCCACAACCGCCTGATTCCCGACCTTCGCTGGCCAGATCTTGACCAATTCTAAACCCACAGACTGTAAAAGATCGCTAAACTCATTTTCACGTCTTTCCTTCCCACCAATGCCCAGCATTACCATATCCATCCAGTACGGACTCAGATCCTCACCTACTGTAGTGCGAGCGGGGACAATGAGCTCTGCGATCAAGAGACGAGAAGTGGGACCCATGGCTTTGGCTACGTTCTTCAGAATTGCCTGGCAAACATTGTCTTGATAATTGTGCATGATTCGGCGGAGGTAATAGATATGGGCATCTAGACACTGTTACTTTCGCTCATCAAACATGAATACAAAGGGCATGACCTACTCTTGATGGGTTGCTCAGTGTAAAAGTCATATGGACTCTTTTCAATTCCGGGAACCAGCTCTGGCGGTATCGTATCCAAGACATAGGGCTTGTCTTGTAAAATCATCTTCGAGCTCGTTCCAAATCCATTGGAGGTCTCTTGCTGGATCAGGAGAAGAGATTGGCCCCTTCCACCACCAATATCAACAACGAAGGCCCTCTCTGGTTCGGCCTCCACCTCATTTTTGAGGGATGCGAATGGAAACATCCCCAGAGTTGGCAAGGAGGCTTCCTGTTGCATCATAGCTTTGTTGAACATGTTTAGAGTCTCGGGTTTTGATGCGAGGACCTCATAGAACGTCAAACCTTTATCGCCATATGCGAAAGAATATGGAGTCTTCCGGAGATCAATCAGCTCCTCTGGAGTTTTGGTCTTGAAGTACTCGGGAAAGCGGAGGAAGCACTGGGTGAAATTTGTGCTAGATGGTTGTTAACACGTGATACATGCTTGGGTCGATGGCTTGTGATACGTACCATAGATTGAAGAAATCAACATCTGCACCTTGTAGGTAAACGCGAGACTTAGGCGTATGAGCGTAGGTGTCATCTCCAGTAAGTTCAACGATGCCAGAACCTGTGAGCATTCGCATAAGGCGTGCTATTCGTCGCCAAATCAGTCCCCCGAGCCAGAGTGAAAGACAACGAGATCACAGACCTATGACATTTGGCTCGATATTGACAAGTGCGCCGAGCTCCTTTGCTGTGATGCTACCCTGCTTCGGCATCTTCTCAAAGGCACCACACTCAACCATTACAGCCAGCGAAGCTGATACGTTTGTCTGTTGTATTGAAGGTCAGCGGAGATGTCATGCCGTAGTAAGGGAATGGGAAATAAAGATTGGCTCCAAAACCTTTCTCTATGTCTGGTCACTCACAGATGACCATTCCTTTAGCATAGCGTCCATTGGATCTTCCAAGTCTTGATAGAGGAGATTTACTTGCTTCATCAAATCGTACCTTTGAGCTCGGTCACCATTGAAGGATTTGGCACTTGCCAGAATGGCCTCGGCCTTTCGGACAAGGTCCGAATCTGTAGTAGCCATCTTTTAGAGGTAGCTCTGTAAAGGGCGATAGGAAAGAAGGTCAGACGGATCAGGAGCACCGGGATTCAAGCTGAAAGCAAAAAGCGAGCATTAAAGTACTCTTTTGGAGGTTTGGGGGGAGGGGGTGAAGGAAGGGTCAGAGGGAGAGGGAGACGGAGGAATTAATGAGATTGTGTTTTCAGGAGAGGATATGTAATAAGAAGGGTAGTCGAATGTCTAGATCTGTAAAGGGACAAGTACCCGGCTTCCTGGAACCAACGGCTTTTAGTCTCCTGTGGGCTTGTCCGGATGTGGGATGGCATGGAAGATTGCAAATTGGGAGCCAGTAGTAGTGAAGTGAAGATGTCTGCGATCAACAAGCGTCCGACATACATATTACCCGTACACACCTGCGGGAGGTAGGTACCGTATAAGATTGTACGCGCAGGATGACAGTCAGAAGCGTGCATGTAGGTAGATGCAGAACGACATATGGTGGTGTGATGCTGGGATGCTGGGATGCCGGGGTCAGGGGTGGGGGAGGAGCTTCGGTTCCATAATACAGTACTGTACCATCCATCCATAGGTACTCGTAGCAATTGAAGTATAGAAAGATTATAACGACTACTGTACCTACCTATACAACCATCATTCTTACTCCAGCTTGATTCATTCTCGTCCCCTTCCTCGTGCCGTGTTCCCTCTGATATGATACTCCAGTAACTCCACTCATTTCTGCTCCTACCTATACCCTCGGCCTACCCGAAACCAACCGTTTCCGTCCCCGCAGCCGGCCATCGCTATCTGTAAGGTAGGTGGTAAATTACCTAGGTATCTATCTATCTATCTATCTACTAGGTAGGTATCTATCTGTATTTAGAACATTACCCAAGGTAAGGTACCATTGACACCTGCACCTGCATCTTTATGGCGTATATTCTGACTGCATTGACTCAACTCGCCTTGATAAGTCGCCGAAGATTGCCCTAAGCCGTCACCTGTTCCTGTCACCTGTGGGATCCAATACTGTATATGCATATACCCCGCTAGCCCCTGGAATATAGGTATACCTACCTAGGTCCTTACAAGTACACTCGCCCTAATTTGTACGATCAACATAATCTGGTATACTTCTATCTACTTGTATTTCCTTTTCCTACCCAGGCCAGCTATCCAGCTATATATTGTTTCTCCAGACCCGCCGCGCCCCTGCCTTACAGTATCACTTTCATCCGGAACCGACTGCCAACCCTTCCCCGTCCGTCATACGTCGCACCCGAGCAAGTGACGGCCACTCCTCGTGGCCTGCATATACATACATAGGTTGGTACTGTTACTCTGGTATGGACGACTTACCGGTAGCTGTGCCTGTGCCTGTGCCTGTGCCTGTGCCTCAGCCACTGCCTCTGCCTCCACCTGCAACGGTTCACGAAGACGATGCAATTGAGGCTGAATTCCAGGATGTTTGGCACCCCGCCCCTCGTCCCCTCATCCCCTCTTTACCCAAATGCGCATCTTTCCCCAACCTGCATACGCAAACAGTCCGGTAGTAGCTGCTAACATCTTGGACAGGACTTCGAGGGCGATTCAGCTTATGCGAGTTCGGCGTATGCGGGTTCAGCGTAAGGACAATCCAACCCAATCCTCAGGATCTCTTGGTCTCCAAGGCAGGGCAATATACTGGCCCACGACCCTCCAACCCTAATATCTGTAGCAGGCTTTTGCTGACTTTATACTGCGCAGGTCTGGATCGCTCACTGAAACTCTATCTTCTGCAGTTTCAAGGGGCATCGAGGAACATGGGAGGACCTACGCTGCATATGGAAACGAAGGTGCGGTGCAACGAGAAGCTGCAGGCTGGCGCGCGCACGATTAAGCATTCTGACAATGGCCTGTAGAATATGGCCTCCCGATCGACGAAGAAGAGTTGGATCGAATCGACATGTCCCATGCGAAATATATAATGCTGCTCAACAAGAAGCTGTTCCTCGCTCCTATCAACCCACAACCCCAGCGGATTTTGGATCTGGGGACTGGCACCGGACTATGGGCGATCAATGTGAGAACTTACACAGGGCTTTCATGGGAATAGCGAGCTGATAATTTGTTGCAGGTGGCTGATGCATTTCCTTCTGCTGAGGTATTCACCGTGTTGCTGGCTGCTCTTCAAGGCACCCAATGCTGAGAAACGAAACAGGTACTAGGTCTAGATATTGCCCCCGTCCAACCACAATGGGTCCCAGCAAACTGCCGCTTCGAGATCGATGATATCGAACAGTCGTGGGTTTTTGGGAATGAGACTTTTGATTTAATTCATGCGAGGGATTTGCTCCTCTCAATCCGAGACTGGCCGAATTTGGTGAACCAATGCTATGAGTACAATTCCCTCCCCTCCCCTCCCCAGGATATACCCACTTTACCTAACGGCTCAGACATACCAAACCCGGGGGCTACACTGAGTTGCAATGCGTATACCCGAAAATTCGTTGCGACGATGGTTCGGCGCCGCCTGATAGCGGGCTATTTGAATTCAGCAGGCAAGCGCTAGATGCTTCTACGATGTAAGTTTATTTGTGCGCTTCATACGATATCCAGAAGGAACTGTATTTTGCCTCTAGGCAGCCTTTGCTGACCCCGAAAAGCTTGGGAGTACCCCTTGGTGCCTGTACTCGGTATGCCGACTACATGACAGCAGCAGGGTTTGTTGACGTGGTTGAGAAGCGTATCAAGATTCCAAGTTCAGCTTGGCCGAAAGAAAAGCGCTTGAAGCTTATTGGTGCATTTGAGATGCACAACATGGTACAAGGGGTGAGTGCGATGAGTTTGCGGATGTTCAACAAGGCGTTTGGTTGGTCTCGTGAGCAGATTGAAACGTTCTTGATACAAGTGAGGAGGGATACACAGAATTTGCGGTGTAAGCTCTATCCCAACATATCTATGACTTGTGTATGTATACTGACGGCCAGGTAGACCACACTTATTATGATTTGTGAGTGTTTTTCACCTCTATTCTTCAGACATCTACTTTATATTACCGGTATCTTGCGACCTGATTGGGCTTTATCTGCACTCAGTCCTATTATTACAATGAACACTTGCTAACAAACTAACGAAAAGTTTCGTCGTATATGGACGTAAGCCTGGGACCAGTACAATGGATACTTCTGTATAAAGGCTGTTAGGCGTTTACTTGCGATTGTTGGAGTGGGGATTTTGATGGCGTTAAAATACACCTCTTTGGATATGAATATAAGACAGCAAGTTGATGTGGCTTTAATATAGAGTCATCGTATTTATGAAATAATCATGTGGAGAATTTCGAGTTCAATGCATTGGGGGGACGCCTAAAAGAAGCAAGCTTGACAGAACCAAATATCTACTGATTCTATATTTGCGGGAGCCGGACAGTTGACCATGCTACACAGTCTAGAGCTGACAGAATCCATGAGGTCTCAGATTTTAGCTCCGGATCCCACCAAGGCTTTAGTCAGTATGACGCTGCCGGTCTTCCTGAGGGAGGCCGAACATACCTAAACATATGTCTTAGACTCAACACTTCTAAAGCAGACAGCATGCACCTCCATAGGAAGTGAACCCCTACATAGACTCTAAATAAATCTGTTTTATGCGAGTGTTGTTTTTTACACTACCAAGTCATTGGATATAGACTTTCTGCCCAAAATAAGCCTCGCCAGGACTATATATAGTCGAGAAGGACCTCTCTCGACTGAAGTGTTTCTTCATCCCCATTACTACCTTTCAATACCACCAAGAACAAACAATCGACACCAGCCATGGATTCCTACCCCCAATACCAGCTCACGACCGCCCGAGGTTTCACATACAACTACATCCACGTCCCGGCTTCAAGCCCAAACAGCCAAACCATCCTCTTCCTGCACGGCTTCCCATCCTCTATTTTCCACTGGCGCCACCAGATCGAGTATTTCTCACAAAAAGGCTACGGCGTTATCGCGCCCGAGCTTCTGGGCTATGGGAGGAGCTCCAAGCCGCTTGACGAACAGGCGTATACTGGCAAGGGGATGAGTGATGATGTGAAGGAGATCCTTGACCATGAGAAGCTCGGCAAGGTCATTGGGGTTGCACATGAGTGGTGAGTAGAATCCTGTTTCCAGGGATCAAAGGGATGCATGTTGAAGAGAAATAGGGGATCGTTTCTGCTTTCCCGCATGGCGAATTTCCATCCGGGTTTGTTTAGCAAATATGTTTTTGTGGACATTGGATATTCTCCTCCCGGCCAGGGACTCACGAGAAAGAACGTGGAGTTTATTAATGCGATGGTGCAGCAGCATATGGGCTTCTCTGTATTTGGGTACTTCTTGTTCTTTGACGAGAAGGATGCCGCTGATCTTATGGACAAGAATGTAAGTAGTACCCCTCCTTTCTGAGCAACGGGGAATCAGGGAGTTGTGGGCTGACGAGAGGATAGATTGACTCGGCGGAGAGTCTGTTCCATACGCAGGACGAGGAGTTGGTGAAGAAGTATATGGGTGCACCCGGCGGGGCAAGGACTTGGTTTGAAGCTGGTATGACGGCGCCGAAGCCTGCATATCTAACTGCAGAGGTAAGTCGTGCGCATTCTCCCGCACGTGTATTTGAGAGACATGTTAATGCCCTAGACAGGACCAGGCGGATTTCGGGAAAGAATTTGCCTCTTCTAAAGGTGGTTTTGGACCAGCAATCAACTGGTACAGAGCACAGTTGCACGATATCAATGCTGACGATGAAAAAGGTATATTCTCCTCCTGCATTAATTCACTGTTTTCACTACTGATGCTAGAAGCAGAAATCCCGCAGGAAAATTACAAGCTTCAGCAGCCCACCTTGTTGCTCACCGGGAACAACATTATCACCGCGACCGCTGATTTCCCAAAACAGATGAAGCCGAACGCACCAAATCTGGAGGTGAAGAATTTTGACGCAGGCCATTGGATTCAGCTCGAGAAGCCTGATGAGATGAACGAAACGTTGAGCGCGTTCTTTGAAAAGTGATTGGCTGGGAGACAACGGAACTCAGGAGAAGTATCATGAAATGTGAAGCTGGAGCGAAATTCCCTTTGAAGACCCCCGAGAAGAAAAGTGAATAATTGGGACAAAAGTGGGTAGAGAACGCGTATATTGTATTCTCTGCTAGTGTTCGCTAGCACGAAATCGAGGTTTACATATCTAGCATGGTATCATTAACGGTCAATTTCACCCTGTCCAACATTACACTGGTGGTGGTGGTGGTATGGACGGCCTCTCCGATCTTCTAGCCTTCTTGAAGCAAGCAAATTCGCTTCTGCTTCCCTCTCTAAGCCTCTTGAGCACGGCCCTCATCTCCGGCAGCTCATTTTGTAGTTTCTGTCTTGCATCGTTGTCTGTCCCTTTATCTAGTTCCTGATATACCTGGCTTTGTGTTTCACTTGCGCGGTCCGTCGTGTATTGGCTGAGAGTCTGTGCCACAAATTCCACATCCAAAGTTGCTTGCATAAGTGACGGTAAGGGGTAGCGCTGACGCTGCTTGAACGATTCAAGAAGTTCGCGGGATGCTTGCTCAAGAAGGTAGGAAAGTACTTGAGCTGTAAGGGAAGATGCTGTGGTGGAAACCTGAGTATGGACAAGGACAAGACTGAGGAGTACTTCGTAAATATAAGGTCTAACATCCCTCGGTTTCTCGTTAGGTCCTGGAGCCCACTCTGGAGCAGAAATGCCTCGGCGGATGATACCTCGCAGGTTTTCGACCGCGGCCGGGTGTAGGATTGGAAGAGACGGGCATCGATTTGGCCAAGGACATCTCGGATTGTCTTGGCTTCCTCGGTCAACTTGACCGAGAATGCGTTCTCAAATTGGGTTGTGAGGTTTGGAACAATGTCAACACGGAGATATTGAAGGTTGCTCAACGTTAGGAGCATGCGGACATTCTGTTAAGAGTTAGTAAAAGCTACTTTGTGGAGGAAAACACAATTTACCCTGTCACTAGAATTGACAGTACCTGCCCCAATGCTAGTAGCGATCACAGTTGCAACAGGACTTGCGAGACCATCGCTGTCCGTCGTCCAGTCATCTTCTGCTTTTGCCACAGACTTCTCGGCATTTTCTACCATTCCACTCAATGCCTTGTATAATGTAGTCACAAACTGGCTCCTGACCATCTGCAAAAGCTTTGCTGGAGGAGGAAAGATAACACCCGCAGAGCCAACCTTTGCCTCGGGTATGTATAGGATCTTCTGCATTCCAGAGAGAACTGCGCTCTCAAAGGCACCGAAGTTCGCAGGCATTCTTGTCAGGTTGCGCTTCTCTGAAGACCGCCTCCAGTCCTCCAAGACCTTGATGTTTTCGGCATCCTTGTTCCAGGCTGCACAGATGGCGGTCACACACCTTTCGCGAGCACCTCCTACTAAGGCTTTCAGTCGCTCCAATGCCGCAGTGTCACCGTTTCTAATAGGGGAGATTGATGCCATCTCACTGGCACCAGTACCAACCAAGACAAGAAGTTTCGCGAGATAATTAGCTCCACTTAGAGAATTTGACCAAGGGGGCCAGAAAGCAAACTTTTCCCACGCCTCGCCTCGTTTCGGGGATGGAGGTGGTAGGTTGTCAAAATTGAACCTCGGGTCTCGCATCGATGTTGGTGTCAGCCCCGAAGCACCAGATGATTTGGGGGTTCTTGGAGTCGGTGGTAATGGAGAGAACAAGGAGGAAATATCTTCCAGAGGTGGATCGGCGAAGAACGCAAATATACTTTCCCTTATCATATCAACCAGTTCTACAGTTCCTTTCTGTAATTTGAGAGTGCCTTGGTCAGAAAGCCTATGGTGTTCTCGTGACTCGCCATTTAATCCAATAGGCAACGTTTTTTGGGCTTGACCGTTTACAAAACTTTGCACTGTTTGCCAAAATTCCATGACCTCGCCTAGAATCCCTTGAGCAGATAACATTCCAGTCAAGAAGGCATTCATCTTCTCCCAAAGTTCAATGATCTCTGCAGAATCTAAAGAGGTTGGTTTGTCCTCAGCAGTCTGGCGAGCAAGAGATCTCAGATGTGATGCTACCACTTGGGCTGTAGGTTTGTCTCCTTTGGCTAACCTCCTTCGGAGAATCTCAATTTCGACCCTTGAACGGTCCGATACTGTTGTAACTTTGCTCTTTAAGTAGTCGTATCGGCTGAGTAACCAGACCCAGATAGGATTATCCGCGACCCCCAATTCGAGCAAAATACCAATGAGTTCCATATGCTGGTCCTGCTGGCCATCAAAGGCATTGCCAGACCTTGAAATGCTTTGCATGGCGGTCAGTCTACGCCAAACATCCTTTTTGAAGTCTTCAATTTGATCTTCAACATCATGCCATACCCGAGCAGCTAGCAGAAGTTGGTGTATCTGTGCATCCGTAGGGGGTGTAGAAGCTAACTGATCCGAGAGTTTTTTTGCATCGTCGGCAAATCGTTTGGCTTTCGCATACTCTTCCACTAGACTTTCGTAATCTTTCCTTCTGATACAGTCGGTGATGGCTCCATTGACCTCATATAGCTCTTTGTATCGACCAACCGTCGTAGACATGGATTTCAGACTCTCTTCTTTCTCCCGCCCTCCCAAAGCTGGACCCCAGACTTCTTCTGCCTTGGCCGATACGTCGAGAAGCGGGGTCTTGATACCTAAAACCCCATACTCGCTCTCTTTCGTCAAGGCGTTCTTCTTCTTGGTGTCGGGCCCAAGTGCCATCGGAGCTTGATTTCCACTGCTAGTTCTGAAACTACCCCTGCTGGCATGGCGCGATTGAGGGCCAACCCGTGTTATGGGAACATCCCCTCGATACTTCATCTCGGTATAGACATTGTCAATGGTGGCTTTAGCGCGAACGAAGCGCTCGAAGTTGGACTCGACAAGAACCTTCAACGATGCGGATTTCTGGTCAATAGATCTGGAGAGGGTGTCAAGACCACGGATGAGAGATTCGGTAGATGCCGTCGAATGGACTTGGGATAGAAATAGCGCTGGGGAGAAGGTTGTAGAGGAGAGGAGGAATCTGTTGCCTGCGTCTGTTAGCTGGGCTCATTGCTTAAGGGGATATACCTACGGAGCCGTGTATCATCCTGAACCGGCAGACCCAGCTGCCGCAATATCCTCACAACACTTTCCGTGGTCCCCAAGGGATCAGGCTCATCTCTCTGCACCAGATTCTCCGGGCCATCCCCCGTTTTTTGCGAGCCTGGAACTAAACTCTTGCGATCACTGGTATTGCGGTCCAAGGCTGAATATCTCGATTTGGACCTCCGCAACATGCCATTTTGTTGCGGTTTTGTGTCCTCTTCATCCGAACCATCGCTCAGGTCCTTCTCGGCGGGCCATTCTAAAGGATATGCGGTGGCAAGCTGGTAGTGATCCAGCACACGTCTCTCGTATTCCGCCATTCTGGCAGTGTTTCTGGATAATTCGAAGGCTTGGTGATTGTCTTGTTTAGTTTGCGAAAATATCACCCTCAGTCCGCCGCAGTTCCATTACGCCAATCTGGCGCTTTCATGTTGTTGATTTCTCGCGGGTAGTGTCTTCTATGCTGCTGTAACCCATGTCGGCGATTTGGATCGGGTCGAGGTTGACGTGTTATATCCACACCACAAGTTTGTTACCGCTACCTCATACTTGCCGTACAGATATCTGTACGTTCCGGTGACAGCCGAATGGGGGGCGCCAAGAAAAAGAAAGCGCCCGACCCGTTTGCCGTGTTTAGCTATCGCAAATCCTTCTTTCGTCCTCATCACATCCTCGACTTCTTTTCCTTCAACACTCTCTCCTAACCTCTTGCGATTCCTCCTCACAAAAGTCGGGGTATCCAAATCGCTCTCACAATGCTGGCCATTCGTTCATTCGCTGCTCCAGCGCGGAGACAATGCCTACAAGCGTCGACCCGCGCCTGGGCTCCGACCGCAGTGCAGGTAAGGCTGAACCATATACAACTCGCATAAATACATTGGCATGTCTCACTCACTAACTTCTGTTCCAATTAGTCCTGTCGCCAATATTCCACTGCGAAGAAGGGGAAGGTTGCCGAGTTTCACGGACAAAAAGACACAGACGTAAGGCCCCGATAACACACCTCCCGGCCCAATATAGCTATCTACAGCGCTGCAATGGAGTCAATTGGGTCGGAGACGTTGTATGGCAGGTTCACAAGGGCTGACATTCTACAAGGGACTCTACACAGTCAGTTTGATTGAGGGTGACGGTATCGGACCTGAAATTTCGCAATCAGTCAAGGACATTTTCGCGGCGGCCAAGGTATGGAATACGGGTCAGTGATTGCAGGGTATTTACTGATGCAATTGGAAGGCCCCAGTAAAATGGGAACCGGTCGATGTTACACCGCAATTGAAGGACGGAAAGACGAGCATCCCCGCGGAAACGGTTGAGAGCATCAAGAGAACCAAAGTAGCCCTTAAAGGACCCCTCGCTGTAAGAAAATACTCTGCTCTGGCCGCAGGCAACCACAGCTGATGACCTTTAGACACCAATTGGAAAGGGCCATGTCTCCCTGAATCTCACCCTGCGACGAACATTCAACTTATTCGCGAACGTTCGACCCTGCCGTTCGATTGCCGGCTACAAGACCCCATACGACAACGTGGACACCGTCCTGATCCGAGAGAACACCGAAGGAGAATATTCAGGTATCGAGCACATTGTCGTGGATGGCGTTGTGCAAAGCATAAAGCTCATCACCCGAGAGGCTTCCGAGCGAGTGCTTCGATTCGCATTCCAATATGCCCAAGACGTTGAAAGACTAAAGGTCCGTGTGGTTCACAAAGCTACTATCATGAAAATGAGTGATGGTCTTTTCCTGGGTACCGCAAACAGAGTTGCCAAGGACTATCCAAACATTGAATTCGACGCTGAGCTCCTGGACAACACCTGTTTGAAGATTGTCACAGACCCCACACCTTACAACGACAAAGTTCTGGTCATGCCCAATCTTTATGGTGATATTCTCTCCGATATGTGCGCTGGTTTGATTGGAGGTCTTGGTCTTACACCATCTGGGAACATTGGAGATGAATGCTCCATCTTTGAAGCCGTCCACGGATCCGCACCAGATATCGCCGGCAAGGCTCTTGCCAACCCTACCGCTCTTCTTCTCAGTTCCATAATGATGTTGAGACATATGGGTTTGTTCGACCACGCGCAAAGGATAGAGACTGCTATCTTCGATACCCTGGCAGAAGGAAAGACATTGACCGGAGATCTAGGTGGAAAGGCGAAGACACACGAGTATGCTGGTGCAATTATCAAGCGTTTGTAGATATGGCCTTCTCAGGGAGAGCTCTAGACTGTATCATTAAATAAATGCATAGCCTGTTTCTTAAGAAATTACTCAAACCCATCGAAAATTCGTTGCCAGATGAGTATAAGCTGTCTGGAGCATTCAGTGATGTAGGGTTATTTCAAAAAGATTTCACCTTGTGTAAGACATTCTGGAAAAGGTATTGAACATGACACCGAAACAATGCAATATAAATGCAAGAAGATAGATCTTATGCAAGCTCCTCCTGTTGGCAATAGATGCAAGTTGCCGTCACGTGTGGTGCCCAGAGTGGTAGCACAAACAAGTACTACTTGTACACGTGGGCAAGGTACTCGACAAAAATTCACCAAACGACATAGGTACAATAAAAAATCCGTCATATGTTCTGCCTTTCTCCAGCAATGTCCGTATTGAGATCTCCATGTTCTTCTTGAGCCAATGAAGCAAGACATCTGCCCATTCATAATGACCCCAGATTATAAGCATTTATTAGAAATCTTCTGAGAGCTGCCGAAACCTTAGGATGAAGTCAGCATTTGCAGAAAGCGTTGCGAGCGGGCGCCACCAACAAGGCAGCATGGATTATAAGTACGAAGCTATTCCATCTATCAAGCATGTTGAGAAGTATGGCGAGAATCGATCCGCATTGGATGTTCACGAGACTCTGGGAACTCTAGACCGCCACTGGAAGAATTCTCGGAGCCAGAATCGCCGAAGACTGGTCGTTATGATTTCTGGGGCCCTTGGTATATTGCTCTTCCTCTATTGGGCTATTACGTATGTCTTCACGGTGTGTAGGTGGTGGTGGCTCGGTTCAGAATATGAAAGCTGATTTGAAGATAGGGGTTGGAGTCACTCTATACAATCATGTGATTCTGTCAGGGATGGCTTTCAATGCCAGCCTGAGTTGTCACACTATTGGGGTCAATACTCTCCTTATTTTGCTGTGGAATCAGAGATTGCTACGGAAGTACCAGACCAATGCCAAATTACATTCGCACAGATCCTTTCTCGGCATGGTGCCCGAGACCCAACAAGTTCGAAAACCACCAAGTACAACGACACCATAGCGAATATCCACGCGAATGCAAAGTCGTACGGCAAAGATTATACTTTCATCAGAGACTACATTTACACTTTGGGAGCTGACCATCTGACTGTCTTTGGCCAACAGCAGATGATTAACTCTGGCGAGAAGTACTACCACAAATACAAATCTTTGGCTCAACGTACTACACCCTTTATCCGTTCTTCAGGGCAGGAAAGAGTGATCGAATCAGCCCAAAACTGGACCCAGGGCTTTCACGATGCCCGTACTGACGATCTTTCCGGGTCTAATGATGGATATCCTTACAAAATTGTCGTCATTAGTGAAGATGTAGGCTCGAACAACACCCTCGATCACGGCCTCTGCACTTCTTTCGAAGATGGCTTCGATTCCAAAATTGGGGACAGCGCCCAACAGACATGGATCGACATGTTCACCCCTTCCATTACCGCAAGGCTCAACAAGAACCTCCCAGGTGTAAACCTCACCAATACAGACACAATCTCTCTCATGGACCTCTGCCCCTTCAACACCGTGGCCAACCCTTTGGGTCGCCTCTCCCCCTTCTGCTCCCTCTTTACCCTCCCAGAATGGCATTCCTACGACTACTACCAAACCCTAGGAAAGTACTACGGCTACGGCTGGGGCAATCCTCTCGGTCCCACACAAGGCGTAGGCTTTACCAACGAGCTCATTGCGCGTCTAACAGCCACTCCTGTCGACGACCACACAAGCACCAACTCTACGCTGGATTCTTCGCCGAAAACCTTTCCCGTCGGTGGCACGACGAATCTGTATGCAGATTTCAGTCATGACAACGATATGACTGGTATCTTCGCTGCGTTGGGCCTGTATAATGCTACTAGGCCGTTGCTAAACACGACGCTGGAGGATATGGAGGAGACAAAGGGGTATTCGGCATCTTGGTCGGTGCCGTTTGCGGCTCGGGCATACTTTGAGAAGATGACTTGCGTGGGGGCCCAGGAGGAGTTCGTCCGCGTCATTGTGAATGATCGGGTCTTGCCATTGGAATCTTGCGGCGGGGATGATCTGGGGAGATGTACGTTGAGTGCGTTTGTAGACAGTTTGAGCTTTGCACGGCAAGGTGGAAAATGGGACCAGTGTTTTGCATAGATAGACGTGCTAGAATACACGGAGGGTTTTATCATTTCAGCTTAAGATTAACGCCTACTCGTCTTACATGGAACCCAGCCTCTTGGATTGTCTTTTATTACGAAAGTCATCAAAACCAAGTCCTACCTTAAACCCATAACGCCGCCCGTCTCCTGGTATACGCCTTGACATTCAGGTCATTTGTCTTCCTCGAATATACAGATCCGCCATATTACCCCAAGCTCGCTTTCTATAAGAAGTACGCAGTTCCGCCGAAAACAATCATCGCTATTCCCGACCACCAGACCACGTTAAGGTCGACTCTATGCATAAGAGGCAAGGGCGCTGGGGTGGCGTGAATATGCGAGTCCTTGTTCAGTGGGATAGGAATCTGCTCATTGGCTGAGCCACCCAAGTCTCTCTTCTTCGCGCTTCCAGTCGCACTCGCGGTTGCCTCCGGTGTGGGGTTCATGGTCTGTGTGGGAAGCATGACGGGAGGGCTGTAAGCTAGGTACATGGGGTTCATTACTTTGCCGTCGAATCCGTAGAGGTCGAGGCGTGTCCTTTTCGAGTAGGGGTCTATGTAGACTTGCCATTTCTGCATTGTTCAAATCAGCACTCCTCATATCGTAGATGACCCGGAAGATACTTACCGCCATCGTTTCAGTCTGGTTATAGCGGGCAAATTTTCCGTTGTCCGATGTGCAAGGGTCGGATTGAAGTTGTCGTCCGTCCACCTTGAACGGTTCAAAGGATAGTGAGAGGTCAGTGTTCATTGTCACGGTGCCGTGTTGGAATTGCATGATGCCTTGGGCGCATGATGGGTCCGCAGCTATAGATACATCATCAGCGTTTGTTTTATCTTGCCAATAAAATGTTTGCTCGTATTCGACGTACGATTTGAAATGGCTCTGTAATATGCCTCCTCGTAGAATCCATCGGCCGTGAAGGAGTATGAAATGCCAGTATGACTGGGCTCGATAAAACTGTCGTTTACGGGGTTGTAGAAGCCCTATATCCAAAAGTCTACAATCAGCGTCCTGCTTCGTTGTCGCGAGCGCATTCTCGCTCTGTTCCAAGAATAGCCACGTACCGGACCCGTTATCACCTTGCCGGACTTCGTCGACCACGTCCCAACCAGCTGCTTATCGATTGCAGCCGTAGCAGAGGAAACAAGGCATGCGCCTGCGAGGAGCAGCGACGGTAAAGAGAGTGAGGCCATAGTTGGTCGTCGTGGCGGTGGTGGTGATGGAGATGAGCGAATGAGTGAAGTAAATTGTCGTTGGGGAGGGAGGTACAGATTGAAGTTGGATTATGCGCCAAGGTTTATCAGAGGGTCGGAAACGGGACGACAGGGGCTTTGCTGTACTAGTACGAGAGATACGATACGAGCTACAATGAAAATCACGACCCCACCATATCCCGTGATAATATTTTCGACATCCAGTCTGATATGGCTTGTGAATGGGGACAGCACTAGGAGACTCATCGGAACCTTTAAAAAGCAGGATTATGGCTTCTTCAGCTGCACTAAAGTTAGCAAAGAAGGAATTGCGTTCTGCCATGAAGCAGAAGCTCTCTACAATCAGTCAGGAATCTGTTGACATCCAGAGTAAGCTCTAACCAAGCTGATCGTATTCTGTCATTAAATATGTCCTAGGCACAGCGGTTTTTGAAAGGATCACAAGCTTTAAGCCATATCAAAATGCAAAACACATTGGGATCTACTTGTCAATGCCCAACGGAGAGATTCAGACAGATGCCATTGTTCGCCATGCTCTTGAATCTGGAAAACGAGTCTTCGTACCCTACCTTCACAAGTCTCAGACTCCATCGCCTAACACCCCACGCTCAGTAATGGAGATGGTTTACCTTCATTCGCTTTCGGATTATAACTCCCTGACGCGAGACAGCTGGGGAATACCTACCATTGACACAGAAAGTATCCGAGAACGAGAGCATATCCTTGAGAATTCAACGAAAGAGACCGGCCAGCTAGACATGATCCTGATGCCAGGAGTAGCCTTTGATATGGACCCGGAGAGTGGATCTGTGAGACGTCTTGGTCACGGGAAGGGGTTCTATGACTATTTCCTGCATAGATACAAGCAAGGTCGGGGGTCACGGACAAGGGAACCATCAGAGAGTCCAGGAGCAGATGTATTGTTGTATGGTCTAGCTCTTCATGAGCAACTCATGCAAGCCGAGACTGATCCGCCTGTGCCTATTGGAGAGCACGATCATCTTCTGCACGGGTTGTTGGTGGGAGATGGAAGACTCGTGGAAGGCGCTGAATGAAGCCAGTAATTCTCATAGCTTTACTGAATGACATCTCAAACTCCTTCAGACAACCGGCTCAACTCCCATGGTGCTTTCGGCCGTTGTAGGAAACCAAGTGAATTCAAAACGCCTTTTGTATACCCCTCTATCCATTTAGACTCTGAATTAACGAAACATTATCCCCCTTCAACAGTATTTGGCCTGGAGTATAAGTTAGCCTTCTGAATGATCTATAGCGTATGACTCGATTCATACCCAGTTGTCTCCTGCTCTCCTCAGTCGTCTTCGTTGCTTGCTTGACCTCCACAGCATCGTCAATTACCAGGTTCATAAACTCGTCAAAACCCTACGCGCTCTTGTTAGCAAAAGCCCACCATATCAAGTTCTAGACCACTGACTCTAATCTTGCCCTCGATTCGGATCGCCAGCTGCTCGTATAGCCAGATCTGGACAGTAGAGTGCTGCTGCAGGAGCTTGAAGATAAAATTGATGGGTGGGAGAAGGACCTTGCGCCCACCACCTCCGCCGCCTCGATTCATGTTGAAGTGGCGTGAGTTTGTGTTTACTCGGAAATTCTGAGGCTGTCAAAGGTGCTTCTGTATTTGCGCTCGAGGTCGTGGTTGCAGTTTTTGGGGTGCGTTGATGTCCGGCAGGGGAGGAGGGAGCGTTGCGTGCGGCTTCCGTGACAAGGCTGCTGGTTTGCGCGCTACAGCGATGCAACTAACTAGTGTCAATCCGCCATTTTGGCGAGGAATTTTATTTTTTGAAAACATCACTTTTTAAAATCGATTTTTATATACTACGATTATAATAACTCAACAACTACACTTTTATATAATATACTATTTATAGATTATTATCTCTAGTATAGTACCTTCTAGTAGAAAGAATTTAAATATTAAATTTATACCTCCTAATTATACTATAACTAAATATATTCTAATTTTAGTAAAGTATAGTTATATAA
>QGMI01000555.1:0-25650 GCA_007821535.1 Lachnellula occidentalis
GCAGAGAAAGAAAGAAGATAGAGAAAAACACACTTTTCTTCTCTTGGTTTTTTACCTTTACTCCTCCTTGTACACGTCGCGACTTCCAACAATACACCGGGTCTCCCATTGCCCTCTCCTCAGCTCACTTTTACTTTTCTACCCACAATCCCTTCCTTTTTGCACCCTTCTGATCAATCACTTCATGCACTCTCAATTGCGCCAAATCCACACTCTCTCTCTCACACTCACTCCCTCTCCTCTCTCGCTCACGCTTAATCTATTCGTACGCGCTCCACTCACTCACTTGCTCCACCCCGAGCCCCTGCCTCGTGCAGTACGGATATTCATTCGATACAGGAGACGACAGAACGCAAGACCGCAGCTACCACCACGTATAGTAGTCCATCTCGCATCGCAAAAGCATGAGTGATGGCACCCGAAAGGAAAAACACCCTTCGCGATAGGGCCAGATCGATCGCGACAGGTAACATTGGGTTGGTCGCCGTGCGCTACGAGGACTCCGTTGCTGCAAAGCCCCCCATAGCAGTTATTGTCGCACCCCCTCGTGCGCCACCAGCAGACACACATCCCGCCTTGCGCACACTCCACGACGAGAGGAAGAGGGACTCAGGCCTTGCGCCAACGACAACATCTTCGTCCACCGCAAGAGAAGGGTCGCTGTACGCTGCATTGGCCGAGAAGAATGCGCTTGCCTTTACGATAAACTTTGATTCATCCCCGCCTCCTCCAATTGCCTTTTCAGAGCCGGCGCAAGCATATTCACCACTGAAAACGCCCGCGAATACCAAGATCGTGAAGAAGAGCTACAGCATGTCTGGCTCTCGATGGAGGAGACCTACTTCCAAAGGGTCGAGGAAAAGTGGTGCGCCGCCAAAGACCCCGACTTCTGCTGGGACAGATGCCGAGGAACAGTACTCACCCATTACGACGACTATACCGACTGATAGTCTGCTCGACGCCGACTTTCTTACGTCCATATCTTTTTCGAAACGTGGGAGTATAATGCTAGGTGGGAAGAAGGGTGTCAATGGGCATGCGAGACCACAGGCTGGAAGGTGCGTTAGGTGCGTTCAAGTTGGGCACTTTATCTTAAAACGTTGCTAATGACCATGACAGACAACCAAGCTTCTCGATGTTAGCTTCGCCAGCTATCAGTGTTCTATCCGATGATCTGGAGAAGGAGTCTCAGAAAGTTCGCTCAATGTATGAGCAAGGGTCGAGTCTTGATTGGCACGAGGGGAAATTTTCAGGAAATGTAGAGTTGAATATACAGGAAGAGAACCCGTTGTTGGAGACTCTTCCGACCAATACGTAAGTCAATTCCTGGGCTGAGCATGAATAGCCGAGCTAACGAATACAGTTCCAATGGACTTCTAAGTCCTAATATTAATGATAATTTTGAGCGGCCAGTGAGTGTATTATCTACCAGAAGCAGAACCAGTGAAAAGAAGGAACACGAGCTGGCTGGAGGGATAGAGGACTGGGAAGATGTCGATGGAAATTACGTGGATAGATATGGCTTCATCGAAATGCCGCGCCGGAATTCCAGGCCTGGGACACCAGAACCAAGACCACCTCAGAGAGTCTCTACAGTACTACAATTGGCCTCAGATGCCCCTCGGAAAAGGAGAACTTTTGGGCGCGCCCCTTCGAATTCAGCATCATTCAATGCCGCTTTCAGACGCCCCCCCAGCAGGAAGGCATCTGCTCGATCTCTAAATACCCAAGGCTCTTCTACTTCAGTGAGGAGCAATCCAAGGGCGCAGCTCCGAGCTGCTGCAAATTTACTACCGGGCAATCGGGACAGACGGTGGAGGGATGAAGCAGGTGACATGCTCACATTACCTCCCGGGTTAGCGGATATCGCCGAAGATGAAGAAGGGGGAAGAGCTGCCGAAGGCTTGAAGAAGAAAGAGTGGGAACGTACCGAAAAGTGGAGAAAGATGGCTAAAGTCGTGAAATCGGGCAAAGATGGTGAAGGGATGGAATTCGAATTCGATGCCCGGAGTTCGAAATTAATAGAGCGCACGTGGAAAGGTATACCCGACCGGTGGCGAGCTGCGGCTTGGCATTCGTTCCTAAGCAGCTCAGCGAAGAAGAGAAAAGATAGTGCGACTGATGAAGCGATCATTGAAGCTTTCCACAAGCTGTTGCAGCAAGGTTCGGCAGATGATGTTCAAATCGATATCGACGTTCCCAGGACGATCAACAGCCACATCATGTTCAGACGGCGGTACCGGGGTGGGCAAAGATTATTATTCCGGGTACTTCACTGCTTAACTTTATACTTCCCGGATACAGGCTACGTGCAAGGGATGGCATCTCTGGCTGCCACTCTTCTGTGCTACTACGAAGAAGAGCGGTGTTTCGTAATGCTAGTGCGGATGTGGACCCTACGAGGACTCGATAAACTCTACGAAGCCGGTTTCTCAGGCCTAATGTCCGCGCTCGACGAGTTGGAACAGCAATGGCTGAAGGGTGGCGAAGTGTCCCAAAAACTTGTAAGTTCCTGATTTCCGCCCCTTATCTGGCCTAGGCTAACAGCCACAGACTGATCTCTGTATTGAACCCACCGCTTACGGAACCCGCTGGTACCTCACTCTCTTCAACTACTCCATCCCTTTCCCCGCCCAGCTCCGAGTGTGGGACGTGTTCATGCTACTGGGTGACTCGGACCTCGATTCAACACCCACGAAAGAACGGCCATTCAACGGCGGCCTAGATGTACTGCACGCAACAAGCGCAGCGCTGATTGACGGCACGAGGGAGATATTGATGGACAGCGATTTTGAAAACGCCATGAAGGTGCTCACAAGTTGGATTCCTGTGAAAGACGAGGAGTTATTGATGCGCGTCGCGAAAGCAGAGTGGAAGTTGCATCGGGCGAAACGGAGGACTTGAGACGGTGTGAGCGCAGGCGCAGGTTTTCCTTTATTGAACGCGTGTTTTTCTGCTTTTGCGCATTATACCATTACGCGTTTTACGGTCTCTTTGTACAGCCTGGCGTTCTTTATACCAATAGTGGAGTGGATGGATGGATATACTAGATGTGGGCGCTGTCTTGTAACAAATGCGCGGTGGTGATGGAGGTATCTTCAACTAATGTTAGAATGAGAGGTTCTGGAGTGGGGGGGTAGATAATGCATAATTGGAGAAAGAGGAGAGGGGAGGGGTGGTATATGCTGGTAATAATTTTGTATAATGTACTACGATAGATATGATACGAGTTGGCTTTAATACATATCAATAACCGACCGACAACTTGAAGGTTATTTCTTCCTTCTGCATCACTTGTTCTCGTGTTTGCTCAGCTGGTAGTTTTACGTACCAGTTGCCATATCGTAGTTATTATACTGGATAATGTACTTCCGATCTCTATCTATCTTCAGCTAAGCAGCTTGTCGTTAAGATCCGACAATGCATGTATTATCATCCCCTTATACGTGCACTTTAGGGTGAGTGTAGGAAAGGGGTTGAGGTTGGGGTTTGAGATTGGGGTGGGATGAAATGAAATGAAATGAAATGAAATGGGAAAGGTGAGGGTTGGGCGGATACATTACCTGGAGTTGACAGTCTTGAATCTGGCGTAAAATTGCAGCTTTGATTTCGGTGCAAGGAAAGGAAGAGAAGGGGTTTTTTTTTTTCGTTCAAAGAATTACCTGTGGGTAGGTAGGTAGGTAGGCTGGCTGAGATGTGAGTAAGGTAAGTGATGAGGAATTCGAAATAGAAGGTGATTTCTTAGCTTTCCACTCCCTCGTCTCGGTTGTGAATTGATATGCCCTGTGTGTGGGTATTATAGTGAGTAAATAGGATTGGATTTTTTTTCAATTATGTCTGATGATCGGTTCCCTTGCTCAATTAAGCTAGATACCGGTTTGGGACGAAAGAGCTGGTTGTGTTTACACTAAGCTAAAGAGAGGTGTTGAGGAAGAATATGGCTGGAGAGTATGTGCAGATTGTGTGGATTTGGATTTTATCTTCCCCCCCCGTTCCGGTGCTGCATTTGAAAGATGGTGGTGGTAAAGAGGGTCTTGTAGGATATGTTTGGTAACGAAGGACTAGAAAACTATTCAGAGAAATCCAGGGATGAGGTGAATTCAAGTGCTAAAGAAACTATAACACCGTGTTGCTGATATGTGCCGCTGATGGCTTGAACAAGCTACGAAATCGATTCTTCCTTCGGAAATTCAAGATTGAAACCTCTCTCTAGACTTTGACTTGTTGATAATATCCCGATTTGGACTAGATATGTTCCAGGGGGTTTATTGCTCCTTGACAGAATGTCCGAACTGACTTGGAACATTCTTTCACCTCCTGATAATAGAAATTTTGACGTACAGACACCGCGCCGTGGCAACTTCAGCCCAGAGAACCCATGGAAGAGCCATAATATATATCGAAGATACTATATATCAACCTACATGCACACGAAATCACACGGATGGAGGCTAGGCTGGCAAAGCCTATCGCGCAACTATATACTGGACTCCTAGGAACTTAAAACCCAACATTCTCTCCCGCGTTGGTACAGTCTAGAAAGATAGCAACGAATGCCTTGTAGTCAGCCTACACGTCTGGTGGCATCAACTAATGCGTGCGCAGAACAACACGAACTCTCAGGTCTCAACAGTACTAAGCCGATGAGAATAAAAAATCGAGTAATACTTGCGGCTGCAAATAGAGCCAACCTAGTAGTGACAAATGGAGAACTTCTCGGTGAAAAGTGCTTCAAGGCGAATGGGGACTGAAGTAACTATGCGATGCGGCGTAAAATTGCGTCGACAATCAAGTTTGGCTAGATCTTTGACAGCTGAGGGCAGAGTTGTGTACTTAGCTTTTGCCTATTACCAGCATCGAACTTCGAGCTTCAGGTATCGGCGACCATCTGGCCATGGGAAAAAGCTCACTTGGGTTTGATAGCAAAACAGCAGAGGAATTGGTGAGTAATGTAAGTGGCGATAACATTACAGGTGTGATTTTGGAGAGTAAGAGATGGCACTAGCTAAACTCTAAGATGGGCAGAAGCATTGAACATACTCTTCAACTACAAAGTTTGATAATCCAATCCAATGACAAGATTTGCAAGGGGCCAAGTTTTCCAATCAGACTAATGTCACATGGGTATGTCATGCCTCACTAGAGGTGGATTTGAGCACCGAAAGATCTGGAAGTGAAGAATCCAAAGGTGTAGAAGAACTAAAACAAAAAAAGGCGTGGCCTAGAAACATGCAGATCTCAGCGCTCGTGATGTTTGTCGGAGTGGACTATCAACGTCCACATCAAGATATCCGAAACACTTGACGACTGAATATATGATGGCCAAGCGACTGGTATCAGTGATCTATGCAAAGTCACGCCCGACATCAACGTCTTGCCAGTCCCTGCTCCGGCGTGGCTTGCTGAAATGCAGACCCCCAAATTTCCAATCGGGGCTACCTCGCCACATTGTGAGACTTGAGACTTGCCACAAAGCCCATTGAGAAGTTACCTGCGAGGCACTATTGAAGATGGATGCACAAAGGGCCTTCTAAAACGGTTTCCAAGCGCGGCACTTGCGGTACGGTACTTATCATCCCAACATTTGCGAAAGAGCAAGACAAGACGAGACGTCGCCTTCAAAAGAAACTTTATATCGCCCAAGGCCGCCTAAGCAGGATTAGCCGCGAATAGTCCGTGCCTTGTAAGTTGGAAGTTCCAACTTACTTGGCAAACTAGCTTCCCGTTCTAGTAGTAGCTCGAGTGAGCGGTGGCCCGTCACGGCTACTGTGTAGTACTAGTACAGTAGTACCAGTAGCAGGAACGGCTTTGACATCCGTACCTTGGCCTTGAACAGCGGCACTACTAGGGCCAGTCCCTGTGCGGCTCGAGCTGCCCCCGTTGCGCCTTTAGCGCGTGGCTTGAACTGACTGGTCTCATCCTGGCAGGCGGCGGCTTATCTGCAGTCTGGACGATCGCGCCTTGATCTGGATGCTGTGGCGTTGGATCTAGAATTATTGTTAGGGTTGTGGCGGCTGGTGGCTGGTGTTGATCACATCGAGGGAAGGGAAGACGTTTATCGACAAGTGACCCACGGCACGAATCGATTGGATCGTCACCATGCCTGCTGCAAATCCTCGGGTACGGAGTAGTAGGTAGAAGAGTGAGAAACGGGCGTGGCGTGCCACTACTACTTGAGCTTCTGAACCGGTTGTGCCGTGTGTGCTACATTACGCCGCTACAGTCCGTACAATACAATAATAATACCTTACTGATGATTCCTCATGGCCCGTGTGCACATTACTCGGCGGAATGTGGCTCCTGTACTTGGTAGCTTCAGGCTTGCTATTCGGTTTCCCCTCAGCCTAACCTGCCAAGGGCAATGCTCTTCCATGGTCTCAGGGTTGCGGGTGACTGCTCACACGGCGCAGCCCGGGGAGTTCCACAAGCCTGGATGGGACCGGTGACGGCTATGGCGTGCACATGGTTCCAACCCGGGAGGTGGGGAGCTGTGAGACATACTTTTCCCAAAGCTGTGGTTTGAGACGAGATCTGTTCCGAAGGGGGGATCGATCTACGTTGTTGAAAACAGGCAAGACCAGGGAGCTTGTCTCGCACTCCACTTGCCGCTTCTTGAGGACATCTTATGGCGGCTAAACTTTCCGACAAGTTTCTCGAATCTACTCGAGTATTCTTCCAAGGCTGAAAAGATGGCTGGATGCTAGGAAGAGAAGCCGAGCGTCCAGTAGATTAATACAATCATAGCCCCCCAGCCAACAGCCGTTGAAACTTCCACATCTCAGTTGTCATGTGAAGAATACCAGGCATCTTCCATGTCCCGTCCTTTGCTAGCACCATCATTCTCTGTACAGTAGCGCGGCGAGTCAAGCAAGCTGGGAATGTGTGGCTTCAATTCCTTGGTTGACTCTTACTGCTGGGAAACTGCAGCTCGCCGCGGGGTGGTGACATAACGTTAGGCATCACTTCTTTCATGTTAGGTCCTGTCTATATTTGCTTGGCTTAATTGGTCGGGATAAGAGCTAGACTGCTTTGCGTCAAATACCTGCACCACCGTCTGTGTGCACCCGTTGTTCGTAGAAGCGGTTCATGATGCGGCGCAAGTCTCAAAGTGGCAGGCCACAACTTGTCAGATTCTTACAATCCGACTTGCCTCGGGCCTCGTGCAAACTGACACACAAGAAGTCGCTGGGTACACAAACTGCTCTTCGATCGCGTCTTTGGATGAAAAGTACTTTGAAAGCAAAGTCAATTTACTTGGCCTCATCGCCACAGTTTTGGTGGTATTCTGGAAAGCTACCCTGCGTTAGCCATGATGGCGCGGAAGTAGACCAGGCTGATAGAGACAGCTGTGTTATTTCAGCGTGGTCAAGAGACGTTGTGTGTGCCTGTCGACCTAACTCGTAACGGCCGAAATAGCTACCACAGGAGAATAACACTTTATTTAGAATTCAGCCACAATTCTTGTATTAGTACCGTTCAGGACACTTCTGTTCAGAGTATTAGTTGAGTATGGAAGCTTTCCGCTCTTCGGAAGACTACGCACATCACCCAGAGAGGAAATCTGGAATTGCTCTACTTGATCCAACAATAATCATATACGAGGCAATCTCGGTGTCACGGGTCCAACGAGGTACACAATATGAACTGCATTTGAGGCGTCGTATGGAATGGCTGCCACAAAATGACTCGGGGTCCTTCATTCGAAAACCGACAGGGCCTGGAAACGTCCCCAATCTTCCATCTCCGCCCCATCTGGCAAGAGCATCCAAGCTTCGGATGATGATCCTAGCCAGCGGGTCGGTACCATCTAATCCTACATACAGTCTGTGCCTCGAAACGGGTGAGGTGCCAAAGCTTCGCAGCTTTCACTTTGTAGTTCGAGGCAAACCAGACCAGCAAGGCAAGCCACAGCAAGCTAAAATCCTAATTTACCAATCTCAGCCTGTTAATTACGACGTCCGGAGAACTCCCTTGTCAATGGCAAGTCCGATGGGAATGCAATATGCTCCATCCCGCAAATGCTGTAGCGGAGTACAGGCTTACTATAGCATTGCCCTTTGGCCAAGCACCAAGTGATTATGAATTAGAACAACCTTACGCAGCACATCTGGAAGAATTAAGGCTGCATCTTCCCCTGCTGCATCGGACAAACAAGTTTGTCCTTCTGTGTCTGCTCGTAAAACAGGGACTATAGAAGTACTTATAACTGTTCCCAAAGTTCTATGAATGGGCATTGGCGGAACAATTTCTTTTCAGGGTATTGATTGCCACTTTCTCATCTGAAGAACTGAATAGCATTCGCCTCCCCCCGCGGTCCTGGATGTTTCCTATAGAAGATTTAGTCTGCTCAGTGTTCGACGAATGATTGGCGGCGACTAAGTGTGGCTTACGTTTAAAGTCACCCTCAGATGGCTGCAGGCCTGGCCCAATCGAAATGCGGGCTGCAGATCGTCTTTGGTGTTTCAAAGCACGCGGAGGATGTGACGAATGATCAGGAAATTTCAAGATCCGCCTAGTACCGAATCAGGTTGGAGGAGCGCACCCCGGTCGACGCTTCCTTCTGCATCTCCAACGCTGCATCCCAACGTCGGTACACATCCCCCGGACATGCCTCAGCGTGGAGTACCAGCAGTGGAGCATGCCAGTGTTACCCTGGAATGATCCTGGAATGATCCTGGACGGCCCATCTCGAACCCTGCAATCTTCGTTATCCCACCTTCACTTCAACGGGTCGAACGTCCGTCAGCAGAGGAGAGGGCTCGCAGGGCATGCCAGGACTGCCTTGTAATTTACAGTACAATCTACAGTACCGAGTACCTCCGTACGGCTCCTGGTCCTGGTCCTGGTCCAGCCTCCCCTACCTACCCTCTATATGCTTCCCTGCTCTGTCTCCAATCAGTCCAGACCAACAACAATAATGTCCGCAGCACAGCACAGCACAGCACGCACCACTTCCCTCGAGAGCTTCTCCTCCCTTCTCCCTTGGCCCCCAGACGCCACACGCGGTTCAGCACAGCAGTGCTAAGTTCGACAGTAACCGCAATAGATGTTCCAGCCGAACGCTTCAGCCCTTCAAGCAGCCCCAAGCTTGAAGCTTCAGACGCCAGAACCAAGTTACTACTGTACTGTGCTGTGCTGTGCTGTGCTGTGCTGTACCCTTCAACCATGTCCATGTCCACAGCTCACAATACGCTACTCTGACCGCGGTCTGCATCTTACGGCATGTTATTTCCCATTAGCATACTACCACGCACTACGATGGGATGACTGCCACTGACATCTCGGATAAGGCCTCCTAATTACACGCACACTCGGTCCTGTCTGTATTTTGACCGGTTGTATGCGGATTTCCAACAGTGACACTTTTAGTTAGCACCATGTCCCTTTACAGACATGTCTGAGTTTGGCCAAACACTCCCTCAGATATATTAAAATTCTTCTCGAAAAGTGTCGCTGCAATTAATAACCTTCGGCAAATTCACCAATATGGATACACGCCTCGACGGCTGCCGTGTGTAATATCAGCCCCATGCCTTAGCTTGATCCTATTCACACACGGCCACTTTAAAATATAAACAAAAGGAACATCGATGGTTCTGTCCTGCTCTTTGCTGGATGATGAGTGGCTCGTTTCTATTTGCTCTCCTTCTTTCCTGTAACGTCCGGTCGATCTGGACATTTCATTCGACAGCTTGCTTGACAGCATTATTAGCACTTCTTCATACACACACCATTCGTCCACGAGGAGATCGACCTTTTAGTCGAGCAACCGTTGAAAAACTGATCGCAAGCTCTCAGTGGCAAGCATTGTGATTCGCGGGCCCCAAGAAAGCCTCATCGGGCGGGCACCAGCTTTACCATATTCGAACCTGGTCTCTTCCGAATATACCAGATATACCCTCCCTCCCGGTAACCGTACAGCCAACTCTATATACCGCACGGTACCTGGTGCTGGAGATCCATACTACCCGCATGTGGGGTGTCTCGCAGTCTACATAAAAGTCGACCCCATCCCGCTCGCCTACCGCTGGCCCTTCTTACACCTCACCCTCTTCATTTCAAAGGTCATTTCTACCTCCAACCACTTTTATGTTTCTCTTCTTTCACTTCGATATCCTTCTTCGAGATGTTGCTCACTATTAAACAGCCAGCACATCAAGGTTACAAGTCATGGAATGACTATACACCGCCTACACCACCTCCCACCACTCGTTTCTCCCCGCCAGTGATATCCAGTGGATCTCCTTTCAGTGTCGTTTCTGTCAACAACAAGTCTCTTCCTCCACTGCCAGCCAGGAAATCAACACCACAGCCAATGTCGACCCCGCATAGAGGCTTGCCTCCACCGGCGGCTATGACATTGCCCCAACCAAGTCAACAACAACAACCTCCTCCTCCACCACCACCACCGATTGCCCAGCCAGCTTTAAGTCAGGCCCCACTAATTCAGCCCATGGGACAGCTACCTGCTCCTCCACAGCAATGGCAAGGAGCTGAAGAATCTATGAGGAACTGGCTACAAGCCAAGGCAGAAGAGGACAGGCGCAAGCAAGAGGAAGAGAAGACACGGCAGGAGTCACTTCGTTTGGAGCAACGGAAAATCGAGCAAGAAATGTTGAGAACGTCATTGAATGGGGGAATACCGCCCTATATGATCCCCATGGTATTTGCTGGAATGGGGGGTGGCAATCTACCGGGCGCCTCGCTCGAATGGGCTCAGCATTATATGGCACAAGCGCACCACCTCCAACAGCAACAGCAAAGTCAGCAGCAGCAGCTTCCATCGCAGGCGCAGACTACTCCTGAACAAGTACCCAGGAGAGCATCCCGAGCACATGCCCAATCGTTCAGTGGCCTGCAGCATCCGGCACCCATGACATTGCCTTCCACTCCCGTAGTACCTGGTGGCACTCAACAAAGCGCTGGGTTTCTTCCCAGTTACCAGATGTCACCGGCTTCGAGAGCTCGACAAATTGTGCAAGGGCAGAGTACGATTGTCCGGCCTCCTCCAACGTCTCATCTTCCTCGGCTGAATACAGGAGAAATGCTCATTCAACCACCTCCTCCGGGTCCTAACATGCAGACATTACCTGGCCAACCAACGCACCCACTGCAACAGTCACAATCAGTACAGCAGCAAGAAACTCAGTCTTCACCATCAATATACTTCATCATTGGCAGCCTCCGACTTCCCAAGCAGGTACGAGCAGTGGTATTCAGCCGGCTACACCTCCAGGCAAGCATAATAATGTGCTGCGTTTTAAAATGATAGAAGGTCAACTAACAGTCGGCATAGACCATACCTCATCCCCAAAGAAGCGAAAGGCTACGGGGCCTCACCAACCAGCACCACCGCCAACCTCACAACCGCAGTATACCTCACCGCCTTTCTCCCAGGCCGGATCATCGGTTTCGAACACACCCTCCAGTCGACGACGTGGTCATTCAAGACAGCGAAGTGACATGTCAGCCAGGGGGCTCGATTCTTATGGCCGACCAGCGAGCCGACATCGACATACCGAAAGCAGCTTCGGTGGGCAAAGCGTACCGTCACCACCGAACCAAGTCCAATATTCTGAGCCGGGACAGTCGTCAATGGGTCACATAGAGACGCGACGACGGTCTGGGGGTTCGAATCCAGTTTCGTCACTGCTGGAGCAAAGCGACTCGCGACCGCAATCCCAGCAACATCAACAAACCCAACAGAACGCTCAGTTCGCGGGGGTGCCGGAGATGAGGCATGAGGAACGACGTACCACGCCCGAAGACGAAAAACTAAGACGACCGAAGCGAGATGATGGACGAGATTAAATTTGTTTCAGAAAGAGCCGTGTGCCCTGGATGGCCCTTGCACGCGGGATGAATAAGCAGCGGGAACTAAACCACCACATCGAGACGATAACCCAACGGCTCCCTGGACATAACATCAAATCTTGTTTCTTTGGACCTCCGCGCTTTACTTCCTGTTCTGGCCATGCGCCTTCGATTCCTACGATACCCATTTATTGCGCTTAGTCGCAAATCCTTTTCTTTCTACCGAGTAGAATTCGAGCACAGAAGCTCTTACCCTTTGTCTCCCTATGGCCCTATGGGCTGGGTTCGTTGAAAACCCCAAGGGGAGACTTTGTACAATTTGTATATTACACATACTTCGCTTCTTGAGATGATGGGGCAAGGACCCCGCATTTGTTGTATTATATCATCATGACTTTCACTTCTACTTCTTCTTGCTGGACTTCACCTTGATGGACTGGCACGGGCTGTCAATCTGCGGCGCTGTTGAAGGATGGAAGACCAGACGTAGCATAGCATGCACACGGGTCCACTTTGTAAATATTACTTTTTCGTGGACCTTCCATGGAGAACACGGCTTAGGGGTTGGCATGTCGCCGGGATGACGGCCCATTGATTTGTTTTATTGCATTGCACGAGAGGGAAAAGTTTCATGAGAAAGAAGGAAAACAGACAGACCAGATGCAGACAAAACAGAGCACCACCACAATGGTAGCTATTATGCTATTAGCATAGAAAAACAGGTCGAGGGAGAGACAAGGCAATTCTGCGCACAGGGTATTGTCTTTTACGAGAAAACAAGCAAATACAAACATTTCTCGCGACACACTTTCCCTTCCTCAAGTTTTCTTTCTCTGGCATGGAAAGTTTCCGTTCCATGGCAGACAGAGTACGGTATCAAATTTCCACCAGCAGTGAGATCACAAGCCAGAGATCCACTCGGCTGCCCCTCACTATGCCGAAAGCAGAGATTACCCGCCAGGGTCACACGTCGCGCCAAGGAGCCCGGACGATCAAACATACACGTGCACATGCGTTCCGGCTCGACCCATCCATCGCCCTTCTCCACCTTGGGTTGGCACATTTTAATCCCGGCGCATAAGAGCCGCTTTATGGCGGGGGATGTTTCATTTGGAGGAGGGGGAAATTGAACACCGAGGGGGAGATTAGATGGGTTTGGTGAAGAGGGGTATGGTAGATTGATTTACTTGAGGTACTGCATACGTGAGTGAGGTGCGAGAGTCCCGAAGAAATTTCCATCCTGGTATATCACGACTGACTGCACGATTGCGACTAATTGTTACTTGGGTCTTAATATGCACGCGGCGCAATGAATGGCATGTGCCGATGCCACCAGTCTATCTTGTTGATACTTCCATTGGATCTGGCCATCGCAAAACTCAGGAATACTGGTAGACCGATTGGATGACTCAGTCTATCCTCGCTTCTACGGCTTTGCTGTACAGTATATTCTATTCTAGATCTTTTCCGCATCCAGCAGGAGCGATATAGTGCGAGTTATTAAAGTTTGGCATACAATAAATGCACGTGAGGGAAGAACCGGTATTCCTTCGCCTGCCTGGAGCGGATTGCTCCTCGCTATAACTTACCCTATTGAGGGATTAGTTATAACAGACTAAGACTCTTCGTAATCAGGATAGTATTCCCTGCCAGATTCCAATTCCTGAAGGCTTTCCCACTTGAGATTGCAAAGCGGAATAAGTAGGGAGGTAGGTAATTAAAGGGTTCCCAAGCATAAAGATCGAAAAGGGCCTCGCCCCGCCTCGTCTCGCTTATATAATAACAACTTTATCTCAGTGCAGACAACCCCGCAGTAAGCACGATAAGCCGCATTTGGATAGGGGTCGTTTCAGATACAGAAGCTTGGCAGATGCCAAAAGGTGCGTGCAGACAGACGGACGCCACAGTGGTCATGTAAGCCACTGCATGTGTGCTCTCTCTGCGCAGACCACCTAGGGCTAGGATTAAAGGATGACAGACAGGCGGGCAAGGCAGGGAGATTAATTGAGGTTCCACATGCATGCAACTTTACTTAATTAAGGGTGCTGTCTATATTGGGGAGAAGAAGAAGATTTTAAATGCCGTATTCGGTTTGTGCTGTTTCAAGTTGAGGGGACTTTCATCTGATGTATTTCGTAATTTGATGGGGCTTTTGCAGAAGAGTCTAGACGTAGGCAGGTACGAAGATGCTGATCATGGATTTAGTAAACCTACGGTGGATGCCTGGGTTGTAAGTTTTGGTACGGAGGACTCTTGCTTTAGTATAAGGTACATGGTCTCGAATTAATTGTTAACATCCTGTCTTGACTCAAAGTCGAGTGAGGATGAGGAACAAGGCAGGCTACGGAGTATTCAGGGGATTGTGGCCATATGTTAGCGGATCAAAGGTCTGATGAAAGTCAAAGGCTGAATACTTTGTGAGTTGTCTCTGGATCATTGACGCACTCGCGCTTACACGGGATATGTGTGATGTGACGAGAGAGGGGCATAGATGTCTGCGAGTCATATAACTTAGCTTGGAAGAATCTACTCTTGAAGACGGTCAGGAAGGAAGCTGATCACTTCAACTTGAATGATACTACTCGAAGTATACGATGTCCCTTCGGATTAGATTGAACTGAATGAGAAGCTGGACGTGGGAATAAGATGAGTCAAGGTACAGTATTCATTTGTGTATATATTCCGCTCCAAACTCCATACAGAAAAATAGACAAGGAACTGAATCTCATCATACATTATTGCAACTCGAAAGGATGAGTTTGAGACCGTGGAGGTTGGGGTGGCGAATGCATTTCTGATGGCGGAACATTTGATTCGGACGACAGTAAGGGTACTCTGGTGGGATGAACTTCTGAAGTTTCGTCTTGTAACTCCGACGGAGGCGCCCAATTCTCGTTTGCGTACAACGGCGGTGGTTTCTGGTCTGCGCTGCCTTGATGTTGATCCATCTCCAGTTCCTTTCTCTCTCTCTTCTTTCGGAGGAATAAGATGTACCACAAGGCAATACCAGCGATTGCAGCGACGCCTGCAATTCCGAGGCCTACTCCCAGCCCAACCTTGGCTCCTGTACTTAGGCCCGTACTCGCAGGTGTCGCGGTTGGGGTTGGGGTACTCTTGCTTGTGGTCGATGCTGTCGCGCTGGCTGCTGAGGCGGAAGAGACAGTGGACGACTTTGAAAGACTGGTGGGTGATAGGGATGCGGAAGAAGAGATTTTTATTCTCTTGCCAGTTGCGTCGATTGTAGCGTTTGATACATTGAAGTATCCGGAACTTGCAATCGTTGAGGTTGCACCATGGACGAACAGCATGAAATTGAACTGATTGCTGGCAGTAAGATCAAACTTTGAGCCCCCATCACTGCCGTCAGTGTTGACCTTCCAGGTATATGAACTTTTGCTTTGAGCTATGGATTCTAGGTGCACCAAGGATGTCAGTCGATGAATTAACTGCACCAACACATTACACCACTTACCAGCATTAGGCGGTCTGTCTATCTCGGTATTGGGCGACCCCAATTGATTGAGGATCAGGTCTACAACATCGGCATTTGTAACCCAGGAGACGTCGAGTATATCGCCGACTTTGTAAACTTGAAAATTGCTCGGATTCGTTGTCGCGGTGCCGATATCTGGGGGATTCTCGAAGAAATTCGAAGCTGCAAAAGTGAAATTTGCCCAGAAGAGAAGCAACGCTATTGAAAGAGGAAAGACAGCCATTATTTTTGCATGAAGAAATCGAAAAAGAACACAAACAGCGATGCGGGAAAACGGAACATTATAAGATGTTGCGGGATGCAACCTGCGGCCTTCCAAGTTCCAAGATCCAAAGCACTCCTACACTACTACTGCTGAGCCGTACGGCTGCAGGCGCTCAGCCTCTTTCATGGGGTGCTATTGGCTGATCCGCATAAGAGATACTCATTATGGTCCCCGAAGGAGCCCTATCCTGCCCTAAAACCCCTAAGCATTCGACCCAGCCCAGCGCTAATTGAGCCTCAAGCCGTGGTGGTGCCTTATATAGAAAGACCAGTCTGTAGCTGCATTTGCATGCAAAAGGGTTCGAATCGCCTCGTGTGCGCTGGCTCACCCAGCCCAATCCAAACCAGTCTTCTCATGCTAAGTTGTAACTGGGAAGTCGTTGGTGTTGCGCTTTGTGAACAGTATAACAGAATCAACTCAGATTTGGATGTTTTCGTGTTCCTTCTCGGGTTCGGCTGGGGAGGAAGGGGAGGGGTGAGGTGAGGGCGCTGTCATAAACAAGGGGCAGGCTAGGGTGATGGGCCGTGCATCTAGATGTCGCATGGCCTCGCGCTACTCTGGTAAGTCTATTTTATCTGTCAGCCTTCTCTCGACTACTCTCAACACCTCTCAACTACTCCCAATTACCTTCATCTCAAGGTGCTTCGCTGTTCTTTCGAAGCTTCATGAATTTCTTCTGCCAGAGGCCCAGCTTCTTCAAAATTCACGTTGCCCTTACTGCGCCATGACACGCTGGTCGCCTCGATCACATGTGGCCGGGTTTCGAGCTTCTGTTCTTGCAGTATTGATTGTTCTGGCATACTTCCTCTTCTCTCCACGGCACGATACCAAGCTATCTGCTACCCCCTCAACCCTTTTCGCCACTTCAGAGTCTTGCCCCGTCGCGCCTTTCGCCGAAAATGTCGTGGTGTCAATCAAGACCGGAGCCTCAGAAGCTGTGCAGAAAATACCTGCACTGATGCAGTCCTCGCTTCGTTGCGCCAAGAATACCTTCATTTTCTCGGATCTCGAGCAAGACATTGGGGAATACCACTTGTATGACGCTTTGGATACAGTTCCCGCTTCTTTGGTTGATACCAATGTCGACTTCGAATTCTACAAGAAGCAGCGTGAGCTTTGGCAAACCAAGCACAATATCGATAGCCTCAAGGATGCCAAAAATCCCAAAAATCCTGCAGAGAAATCCCCAGCTTGGATTTTAGATAAATACAAGTTTATACATATCTTGGAGAAGACATGGGCGCTGAAGCCGGACATGGATTGGTATATTTTAATCGATGCAGATACTTACATTGTTTGGTCTAATATGCTTTTATGGTTGGAGGGCTTGGACCCGAAGAAGAAGTCTTATTTTGGTTCCGAGGTGAATATAGGCGGTGTTCGATTTGCACACGGCGGATCGGGTATCGTTCTATCAAAAGGTCTTATGCAAGAGCTCTTGGTTAGCCATAATGGCACGGCCGCGCGCTGGGACGCTCGAACAACTGAACACTGTTGCGGCGATCTCGTACTCAGTATGGCTTTGATAGAGTATGGAATTGAGTTGCAAGATGTTTGGCCGCTAATGAGTGGGGAGAGACCATCGACAATGCCATTCGGCCCAGCGACTCCAGAGTATTGGTGCCGCCCTGCATTGTCGTTTCATCATCTCACTCCTGTCGATATGAAAGAGTTTGCCCAATTCGAAAAAAGTCGGCTAGACAAACTGGTATGTGATTAAGGATCCTGTACTTTTAATGCGACAACATGGCTAAGCTACTTCATTTAGGGAGCGTGGACTCACATGGAATTATTCAACGACTTTGTAACAGGATCGTTGCTAGACTCCCGCGAAAATTGGGACAACGTAGCTTCTGATACAGGAGAGTTTGGGAAGACAGGTGGCGTAAAATCAGATGCTATATCATTTGAGGACTGCGCACAGGCTTGCGAGGCTAACCAAGACTGTTTTCAATATTCGCACCATGGTATTACCTGTAATATCGGAATGAGCGTGCGACTTGGGTATGAGAAAGAGGCGGACCAGGAAGGAACATGGCGGAGTGGTTGGAACAAGACCAGGCTTGCCGATTGGGCTTCAAAACAGCCCACCTGCAAAACGGCCACCTTTCCGAAACAAAACAATTAGCGAATCCGTGTCTTGTAAGTTGTGTTCAATCAACCGGATCATGGGCAGGGCAACGCAAACCCGAATCAGATTCATAAGTCTGAATTACAGAAATCCCTCACATATCTTATACTCGCTGGATTTGGCCAATAAAACTGGACTTGGAAAGGTAAAACCGGATCATAGCCAATTCCAAACCCACGCTGACGACAGATCCAGGCTCTTGTAACCGGTATCGCTATGCAATAATAACGAGCTTATGCGAGAATACCTGAAGGGTAGTCGAGCCAGATTTGTCAACATCTGTAAGACGTCAAATTAGCCAAAGCGTATGTGTTCGCCTGCCACAAGAGTCTCTCTTCTAAGCCTATGCAAGGATCGATTCCGATTTTTACAAAGAGTTCGCCAAGCTCTGGCTGTCAGCATTCTGGGTTTCCGAGGCAGACATGAATCCCCAGCCTTGCGGAACAACCAAGAGCTACGCTGAGTATTTGGAATCTTGGGACTTGCTCAAAGTCTTTACTTCCGTCAGGTTATTGTACTCTCGCCATCTTGACGTTCTCGAGCCCCGTTTTTGGGGTGATAAAGTACCGAGACGGATCTCGTGAGCTTGACCTAAATGAGGATAAAAGATAACTTGGTGCTGTGTGGGAAGACCAAATACACAAGTCCGACTGGTTGGCCCATACCCCCAATCCTTTGAGTGGACACCGATCCCAGGTTTCTTGGCGCCACGATATTGGGGAAATCGCAACGTTGTATGTGTATCGCTAGATTTCAAGATGTTTAAGTGTTTGTAGATTATTACCTACTGAAACTCGACCAGGTCAGCTGAAGCTTCTGCAATCATGGCAATAAAACCATTCAGACCCTCTTGCAACTTCATTGGTACTAGTGACAATGCAAGACCCCATGTACCACGAATAGAAAGGAAGAAGTTTTGGGTTTCCTTGCCGACCATTCGCAATTCGCGTGGGCAAAGTTTGGAATGTCCAGCGAGAAGTGAGCAGTTTGCAGGAAAGTTGGGATTGTAAAAGAGGATCAAATGGACTCGATCTCCAGCGGGACCGACAGAGACACTAGCCCAACGGTGCTTCTTTCCGTGGATAACTAATGGCATTATTCAAGAGTTTGGATGCTAGGGCTTCGGCAACCATAATCGCTGACCATAATGATCGTCAGCGATCGAGCGCGAACAATGTATCAGCTAGTCCACACCTTTCTGTCTCCAATATCAACCATTGGACCATTCGCAGCAGTCTGCAGAGCACCAAAGCAAGCCACTCAATGCGGGCACGGCTTCACCTGTCAATCATGAACATTTGTAACTAAGGTAGCAGCAACATGTTCCGAAAAGAAGTAGAACATAATTCTTTTTAGCTAGCAGCATAAGAAATAAGAAAAGGGGTAAGAAACATCCAACCGAGTTTGCAACCTTAGTCATCTTTCGACTTATACTTCTCCTTCATGCCGACTCTTAACCCCACAAACTCCTCACTCCCCTTCTCCAAGTCTTCCGCCAGAAAATCAGCCGCAGCTTCATACTTCGTACTGTATTGAGACACGAGCACGATCCAGATATTGAGGAAATTTCCAATCAAGGGCACGTGGATCCACCAAGAATCGACCCAGGCGGGCACAGTCGTGACCCCCAAGAGCAGATTGTGAGGCCTAGGAGCATTGAGCGGCTCGAAGACTGTCTGCTGGCGATCCAACGGCTGCATGTTCCCCACGCAGAACAGAGACCAGCGCAGGTCTGTGAGAGGGATCGGTTCGATGACTTTGCGCGTGGCATCATGCTGGTCCATAGCCTTGAATGGGACACTGAAATTGAAGTCTCAGCAATCATGTGAAATGTAGCAGCGTGATAGGGCTCACTAATCGTGAATCAGATAAGGTCTTCCTGGTGCCTTCATGAGACTCAGGGCGGCTGTGATCCTGCCTCAATAGTTTAGCATAGTAACATGGCAAGTGCTTTAAGAGAGCTAAAGAGTTTAAGAGCCATCTCGGGAAACGGCTTGTAGGCTCCTTAGACAGCTCCCATAGAGAGATAAAAAGGTGTTTGTATGAGAATAAGCCTACCAAACTCGCAAAGGGACGCCCCGTTCTCTGCCAACGGCTATGGCAGCATCGGCTACAGCTTTCGCGATCTTGGGAAGGAGTAATTCTTTCCAAGGGAGTACCTGATTGCCAGCTACATTAACAATACCTTCGATATCGTGGTCACGGATCGTCTTGGCGATATTGGCTGAATCGGTCGCGTCGCCTACCACGATAGATTCCAGACGCTTGATGATCTCCGGGGACATAACAGACTTGAACTTGGAGGGGTTCCGCACATATATCGTGAGTGTATGCTCGTGTGCGAGCAGAGCAGGGACGCATCGTTTCCCTAGGTTTCCAGTTCCGCCGAGTAGGAGGACGCGCATGATGGCCAGCTGGATTGATATTGGAGTTTGACCTAACTTGAGGTGCTTTAGGCAGTATATCAGAAATTGTAGTAGCGGGGCTTCTGGCAGGCAAGGCCAGACAGCCTTTATATTGACTTTACATTGGTGGTGTAGGAGTGAGTGAGAGGCTGTGGGAGTTGCGAACGCCGACTTCATTGGCCGAAAAAGACGCCCTAAACTACTTTGGGTTGATTTCAACGCCGATAACCTCGCGGCAAGCTCGTTACCTACATTGCAGAATGGTAGAATCTGGCATTTCCCCATATAGTGTTACAGAGTTCTGTCAAGGCATTTTTCGATTTCTATTTTGAAGCAGTTAAGATAAGGAGCTTTTGAAAAGAAAAAAACCTGGGAATTGGTGCTCAGGTGCAACCTCATGGATGCGGAGACTGTCTCACAACCTTGGGTGCAAAGCTTGAGATGGAAGAAACTTGCTTAATTGCGCGTGTACAATCAATTATACCCCTGGAAAGCATAGTGCCTCTATGTCAGCGTTGCGCATACTTGCTTTCCCATCTACTGCCTGCAGTTGAAGCGATTTCAGAGCCCAAATCTCCAATCCAAGATCACCATGTAAGCGTGCTGTTGATTAACTATGTTATGGCGAATAGCTATGATTTCTTGATTGCAGAAGCAGTTCATGGGCCCCCCTACCGAGTCAAAGTTCTTGACCCACCGTCCATTCTCAAAGGTTCCAGAGTCGTCATAAACCAGTTCCCCGGTCTCCACATCTTTTCAAGCCAAACTTAAGTTGTCCACGCTTCTGCAAACTTCACGATTCGCTCTTCGAGGTCAATTTGCAGCGCAAGTACAGAACATGTTCTTCCGAATGCTCAAAATCCCACGTTCTTTGTCAGAAGGCATGAAGGAATTAAGCACCTACTGGCCAAATCGAGGAGCTCATTGGTTATTTTACGAAGGGCTGGAGTCTACCCACCACAGTGACCTGATTTCGGGCATGGGGGTGGGGCAGAGCGGAGCCCTGTCATGACTCGCTATATTCAACACTGACTCGATTGAAAACCGCGACGTGCAACAAAGGTCGGTCTTGATTAATTAGGTGGTGACAGATCTTAATGCGGAAGGTGGGATTGCTATGATGTGCATCGGACGAGAGGATTCCTGCGTTGTTGTAGGGCTGCGGAGAATATTTTTGGTGGAGATCGGCTGATGGAAGGATCCAGGGAAGTAATTGGGTGGATTATTTGGATGCAACATTGCAGTTTGATCCTGCTGAGTGAGCATTTGTTCATTCATTTAGGTGAGCATTTGCGACAGGAGTTCTTTTGTTTGATCGCGAGTTTCTCTGTCCACGAACAGCCTTAATATTATATTGCGACTGTATAGAATGGCTTCCGTGCTTCAGTCGGAACACAAACGTCTCGCTTAGCATGTCTTATTGAAAAAGGGGGGCGGGCAGATCCGAACATACAAGCAGCCCTAAGTTAACATAAGCACTCAAGGGACAGCATTGCTTTTCAGTGACAGTGTGAATGGACCTGAATTACTAAGTATAGAAAACGCTGTTCATAAAGTCCCGCTGTGGCACACAGAGCCTGTACAATGCATGTGACAAGCGCTCGTCGTCTCGTCTCGATCACGCCACATAGAGATATTAAACTTGAAGGCAGCCCAAATCTCCACTCAACTCTTCAACGCTCGTCAGTTCTGTACAACATCGAGTACTGTCACCGTACTGGCTCATTTCGGTATCACGCATTGACGCATTCCAACTCAAAGCCAAATCGCCATCGAAAGCCTCATCCTCCGATTCCGAGTACGGACCTGTCTCGGCCTCCTCTTCTTGCCAACTCATCTGCGGTATATGTTTTCGGTCTTCTGTTAAGAGCGTTGATATTTCGGCTCTGCAATATGGACATGTGAAATGCTCCCTATCGCGGACTTTGATTGCGACCCAGGTCAGCAGGCAAGGCATGCCAAAAATATGGCCGCAATCTGTCTTGACTGCATACGTGCAATTGGAAGTTCCCCGAATCATCTTGTAAATAGAGCAGCCTTTCACGAGCTTGAATACAAACGGTCTGAGGTCTTCCAGGATCAGAGCCTCCCCCTCTACACCCGAACTGACGTGTTCGAGACAATCCCTTACCAAAAGACCAATTTTCTGCAGATCCAACGAGACCTTTGCTCGGTTTTTTCTGGTCAGAGAAATGTCATTGGGATTAACGAGTCCCTCGTGACAGATTCCACACTCGTGTTTCCCTCCCAGGTCAGAGTCTAATTCTGATGTTGTGATGACATGTAGGCACATCTGTATGTTGGGACAAACTCGGTTGAAAAGATCAACACTATATACGTCGAGACTTTTGATGACATCCTTGACTATATTGCAGAGTTCGATGATGTATGGCTTAGTCTCAGCCGATTCGGTTTTCCACTCTGCGCTTAGGCTTTGGGCTTTAGAGTTGCTTCGGATCTGGACAATCTCAACGAATGCGTTCCATTGGGTATTGTGAGGAATGTTATCGAAAGTAGTTGAAAGATGCTTCAAGATTTTGAGCATCTTGATACAGTGCTTTGTTGAGTCACGGTTCTCCATCGACCGGAATATGCTGGAAAAGTACTCGTCTTCTGCCTGATGTATATCTGGTTGCTTGGTCCTTGTGCGGTCTCCGGGACCTACACATTTCAGTTAACAATCGCCGACTTGCCATTTCAACTAGGACTTACTATCTTGTACACTATCAACAGCGTGTTCTCCTTCCATCGCCTCCTGCGCGAGGGTCTGGGAACCGTCTGGTGACTCCGTTTCGCTCGGCATGTTCGATGGACGTGTAAAAATACGAAAGCGTCCTGGCATTCCTCATAGAGTCATAGACAGTACTGTAAGGTAGTGTTTGGATCAAATGCAGGACCGGTCGAGGTGTAGCTGCTGTCGAGGTATCGGCGTCGAAGTGTTGGTAATTGAATGCGTTTGATGGAGGGTTGGATTTTAGAAATGATACGGAGATGGTCCCTGCAAAGTGAATGAATGATATTGATGTCGACTCAAAAAAAACTACTTGGGTACTATTATGTCAACATTCGGACTGGACCGTGCAATAACGGGCGGGCTGGGCTTGGGCACTACTATAGCTGCGTGTTCTTTCTTCTCTGTTTCCCACATATTTGTTCGCGGATTTATATGTCCCAACTTCTGCCAATCCAAAGCCATTTCTGTGTTGTTGTTTGAGTTCACGCTACTTTCAATGTATGTGAAAGTTTTGATTTCTGATTTGCCATAGGAGGTCATCAATATCACAATGATGAGAAGAGCCGCTCCCCGCACTACTAGCAATAACGGGAGGGGCTGTAGGTGAGGAAGGCAGATGCTGTTGATAAAAGAACAGTCACATGATGTCGTGATTTAGCGCGACCATCGTGCCTGAAGCTCCCGCGTCTGCCTTCGACAACCCCTCACCTCACCTCACCTCACATCAACACAACCACAATATCTCACACGAACAGAACGTTGGAAACTCCTCACAACATGGCACCAAAACGCAAGAATAACTATGCAGCCGATGAGGAAGATACCATGGACTGGGCATCCCTCACCGTCGCGAATCTGAAAGCTGAGCTTGTCGAGCGTGGTCTCCCTGTTTCCGGCAATAAGGCAGCTCTAGTCAGCCGCCTCAATGCCGTTGATGATACAGGTAAGATAAAAAATCCGAAGAGCTTCGATCTGAGATTCCGAATCTTCTGGGTTAAAGCTAACTAATCCCAGTTCGAGCAGATGCCCGCCCAGACCGGAGCAGCATGACCGTTGTACAGCTGAAAATCGAGCTCTCTAATCGTGGCCTGCCTTTTTCCGGTAACAAGACAACTCTTCTCGACCGCCTAGACGATGCCGATGATTCCTCCGCAAAACCCAAGAAAGCTAGATCCAGTGCATCTGCCACCGCTGCTGGAAAATCGACCTCAGGCGGCGAGATGCGCCTGCAAGCATTTGTCGAAGCCCCTGATGCCGAATATGCCAAGAAACTGAAGAAAGTTCAAACTGAACGCCTCTTCATGCTGGATAGGAAGAAGGGTATCGATAAACATGGGTTTGTATACGAGGAGTTTGATATGTAAGTGAACCTCTCCTAGATTTGCTGGAAAAATATTTTACCTCTCTTAATTGTTATCCTTTCCGAAAGTCGAAAGTACTAATATCTTGCAGTGCTGGAAGTACTGGAAATGTATACCAGACGACCATTGGCAGAAGCCCTAGATGTGTCTGCATGGTGAGCTTCATCCTCCATAAAAACCTGCCTTCTTCTATGCGAGCTGGTTCAGGTGCCACTATGCCGACTCTTGAGACAGCTCCTGGCTCCTCAGCTCTTTCTAAGCACTTGACTTGTACCATGCTAACTCGTTGGGACAGGATGCGGTAAGTCCAGTCGCGTACGATCCCACTATGTCTCATTCTGGCTGGGCGTTTATGAGCCGTAGGGTGATAGACGAAAGTGCTTCCATAATCACCTGCCTGATGTGGGACTTATTCGTATATGCTAACGAATGAGCTAGCGCATTCGAGGTCAGAAATGCAAGCACATCAAGTACGCACTGATCATCATCCTCAAGGCTCCTGCCCATCTATGCTACCAGGTCGCCTTCCTCTCTAGCGAACTCGAGTCCATTTTCGCCAACGCACCAGTTACACGCGCGCCAGAGCTTGATGTAAGCACCCAGAGCCTTGCAGGTTCCAGTCATCATTATTTGCCTTTCAATGTCTCCTAAGTTTCAAGACATTCTCTTCTCGATGCATCGCTAACTTTGACAAATTCCAGCATAAGCACGACCTCGCGGATGACGAGACCATGTACGCCGGAAAACGCAAGCCCATCGACGGCGAGTGTCCTATTTGTGTCTTTGACATGGAGCCGGGTGAAGACATCGTTTGGTGTAAAGCTGCTTGCGGTCAAAACTTCCACAAAGAGTGTTTTGAGCAGTGGAGGCGTAGTAAGCACGGTGGGAAGGTTACTTGTGTTTATTGTCGCACGGAATGGCAGGAAGAAGGACCGAACGGAACGAACGGAACGAACAGACCGCCGCCTGGTAGCCTGGCCAACTTGAAAGACATGGCTCCGAAAGTTGGCTCCTACAAAAACGTATCCCATCTTATGCCGCAATACTCTCAGGACTATAAATAAGTCTGACATCGTGTTTCAGTATTCTTAAGAACTTGCGACATTATTTCGACATTCACCTTTGAGTTGAATGTCATCTAACCTTCAAATAGTGGTATGGAATAAGACTCATATTCTATGTTTTGAGGATATGTGAGGCTCGAAGCACAGTTTGCTTGGCGCAAAGCCTGTTCTTGGCCGGTTTTGCTTTCATCTGGTTGCTTTTAAGGTTTAAGGATTGGTGGGTTTTCCGGCGCAGATGTGGCTTTCATTTTGCTTTTATGGAAATACCCAAGAGTAGGGGTCACCACAAAACCCATGGACCCATGGGTACCCGACCCATGGGTCCCCATGGGTCGGGTCCTAGTATCTGTAAGGACCCATGGGTCTTGCAGGGGGGGGGGGGG